>ARYC01017138.1:0-62522 GCA_000711775.1 Oxytricha trifallax
CTGCATTAAATGCAGTCGAACATAAGCAGCTGTATTGAAAACTATTTGAATATTGACTTACCTAACAAGGTAAAATTTATAGTTGTTGATGAATTCGCTTACAAGATATATCCATTCAAGTATCTCATTAAGAAATAGCAATATTAAAATGAGTTTGCAAATGAATACATAGTGCTGAGAGAGGCTTAGAAAAGATAATGCAAGAACTTAGCTAAGCTCGACGGAGTTATACTTGGTCATGGTTTTATTGCTTTGAGACTAAAGAAATTTGAAATGACTCTAAGAGAGTATCTCTACCATAATAGATATCCTGATGATTTGAATGAGATACTCACAGATATGACTAAGGGTGTGAAAGAGCTCCATGATCTAGGGTGTGCTCATAGAGATTTGAAGCCAGAAAATGTATTGCTAAATCTCTGCCTTTTAGAAGTAGTAGTCATAGATTTCAACAGAGCAATAAGACAAGAGATAGTGACTTTAGCTAAGGTTTTAGGCACTCCAGGATATTCCCTAAGAGAGAAATAGACAAATGGCTCTGTATAATGGGATGTTAGGGCGGTAGCTGCAATTATCATAGAGTGAGATATGGAAAGTATGTCATACTTTGGAACAAAACATGAGAAATAATCAATAAGTTTGGCTGCTAAACATATTAAGAAGATCAAATATGCAATGAAATTAAGAAGATAGTTGAGATGGTCATCGTAAAAGCTCAAGCATATCCACGATAAACATTAGATGATATACTAGAACAACTACAGACTGCTAAATTCAAGAGGTATCACAAAGATAAGCAGATAAAATTTGTTTGAATTAAGTACAGTAATACTCATTAAATATTCATTAAATTCATAAAAACATGCGTTTTCTCTACTAACCTCAATAAGACCCCAACTATACCCTTCAAATCAAAGCACTTATAAACCTCACTTAGGGGTTTTGGGGTTTTGAATGTGACAATATAATTGTAAACTATAAAATTATATATTAAATTAATTTTTCTAATATAGAGTATTTAAATGAAGTAGTAATTTTAATGTTCGTAAAATAATTTAATAACTATATATCAGTTATATAAGAAAAAAATAAAAAACTCAAAAATTAAATTGATTATAAAATTAAAACAGCGAGTGGGGATCTGTGTTGTTATTTTAAGTCAGTAAGTGAAGAGATGAAAAAACTTCATTATATCAATAATTCATATGTAAAAAAATTTAGATTAAACAATAAATTATATAAGGCAAAAGGATAAATAAACTAAAAGATTTTTCTACTATAATAACGAGTATTTTTTTAAAAGAAAGTGACATTGAAATCTACATTATTATTAGCTAAGTATAATGTGTCATCGATGTTGATATAAGCATATACCTGTACGCGATATACTAAACCACTTTGAACTTAACTTCCAAAATCAATAGAAATGACATCTAAATAGAACGTTGGTCCTTGCTTATAATATGTGTTGTCCACTAGCTCCTTATTAGTATAATAAAGTTAAATTATTAATATGAAATGATATATTTAATTAAAAGTACAGAGGGTAAGATTCATAGCATTCGAATAATATATTAAAAATAAGATCAATATGTTTTATTGAAAATCTTAAAGTAATAGTTATCTTTAAATTTTAAGCAGTGTATAATCTAAGATATTACAAACATAGTTGCATATTGAAACTCAATATTTAAATTAAAAATTAAATGAATGTCTTATCATAATAAATAATATACTATTATCCAGATTACACTAAGAGGCATAGCAATAGAATGTTTTAAAGAACTATTTTATGAGTTAAGTTTTTATATTTTTGTTACATTAAATTTAATAATTGTAGGTTAAATCTAAATTTGAATAGAAAACTAAAATAAAATAAAAACGATTAATGACCAAAACAATAATAATTTACTTGAATTAATAACAAAAACTATAAATTTAAATCCTAATAATTCAAAGAATCCTAATTTATTTATATATTCTATTATTATATGGATTGGTATTTCATCAGGAATGTATACTTATTTATATTTTATCAGTAAATTCATAAAAAAATATACCTTAATAAATTTAAAGTTTATGATAAATAATGACAATTGGTTTTTCTAATGTTAATTTAATAAGCAAAGTTTAAGTGAACATAAATTATTTATTTATTTAGTTGTTAATTTTTAATTTTTAAAAGAATATATATTATTTTTAACATTAAATAAAACTAGCTTAATGCTTTCTTAGTTATTGTTAATAAATTATCTTACATACTTTCAAATTAATAGTATAAAAAAATTAAATAAAAGATTAATTTATAAAGAAAATATAAATATATCTATTAAAATTATTATAATTATAAATAGTTTAGTAATTGAATATACTAAAGACATTTAATTTTGCAAAATTAAATTAATATAAAGAAATATAAATTTTTAAAATTTGATTTAGTAATTACTCTCACTATTTCAATGAAATATATGATTCTTTATTTATCCATTTAAAATGAATCTTTTTTATAATAAATAATATTGAATAATAAAATCATTCAAATCATATTATATTACTTATAAATCATTTATGTAGTTTAGTCTTTAATTTAATTTATGTAGACAGGATTTCTTATATCTTTAATTGCATTTTGAGCCCAGAATTATTTTGATTATTACTTTCCATATTGTAATTTTGCTATTAAGAATTATCTTGATTTTATAGAGGAACTTTATCTTAGCTTTATAAATCTGTTAAGGAATGGAAAAAATGATGCAAAAGAATTATATAATTTTTTCTAATGAAAAGTATTTTAAAAAGAGTTAGAAAAGTTAAAAATTCAATTAAATATTACAACATTAATACATTTACATATATGTTCTGACAGCGAGACCCGCCCTCTCTACCCCTCCGCTCCAAACGCTTACCCCCCCTCCCCCAACGCCTACTTCCCCCCAACGCTTTTAGATGAATTTTTATTGTATCAACTAACTTCTATATTATGAAAAATCCTATTGTAAATGAAAATATATAACCTCATAGTTGGTTTAATATAATATCAATATAACAACATCATTTGTAAACACACATGCTTTTTACATTAAAAAATGATAAAATTTTTAACTTTTCCAAATTTTAAAATAATATTATTTCCATTTTTTTCCAAGATCTATACGCGTCCGTCGAATTTTTTTTCGTACATGTCCCCACAGGAAAATACATTAGAATTAATTTAATTTGACTCTAATTTTTAAATTTCTCTTTACCAATTGGCTCAAGCTAAAATTTTATTTTATAATTTCTTATTCATTAAATACTTGACACAAAACAAAATAATAATACCAATATCATGAAGATTTTAATTTTTATTTATTATTTCTATTTATATTTCCGAATACGATTCTTAATTAAAATATAAATAATTTTATAATTGTAAATCTAAATTAAAATAAAAAAAATAAGTTAACATTTCAACTATGAAATTTGTAGATTTGCTTAATTAGTTATTATTTTTTTAATTTTAATTTAGATTTACAATTATAAAATTATTTATATTTAATTAAGAATCGTATTCGGAAATATAAATAGAAATAATAAATAAAAATTAAAATCTTCATGATATTGGTATTATTATTTTGTTTTGTGTCAAGTATTTAATGAATTAAGAAATTATAAAATAAAATTTTAGCTTGAGCCAATTGGTAAAGAGAAATTTAAAAATTAGAGTCAAATTAAATTAATTCTAATGTTTTTCCTGTGGGGACATGTAAGAAAAAAAATTCGACGGACGCGTATTAGATCTTGCAAAAAAATGGAAATAATATTTTTTTAAAAATTTGGAAAAGTTAAAAATTTTATCATTTTTTAATGTAAAAAGAATGTTGGAATGTAAATTAACACAATAAGAAATGAATTGTCAATATATATTTATTCATATCTAGAATTAAAACTTTTAGAAAAAATTATTTATCTAAATAGCAAAAGATTTGAATATGCTATAAAAAAATTCATATAAAAGCGTTGGGGGGGAAGTAAACGTTGGGGGAGGGGGGTAGGAGGGGGGGTCTTGGTCAGAACACATATAACTATCAAAATTACAAAAATTGAAGGAATCTTTAAGCAAATTAGAGTTAACTAATGTTAATTATTTTTATTAAAAATTTTCTTTATTTTTGTTTATAGACGTTTAAATACATAATTTTAAATTTATTATTTTAATTCAAATATTTTGTAATTATAATACTTATTTAAATATGATTATTTTTCCATTGCCCTATTTTATGATTATTCAGTTTCATTTTAAATATTATCGAAATACTCTTAATATTTATTTTTGCTCTTAGATTCAAATTTGGCTGAATGTTTGATAGTATTTCTAATTTTGAATGGTTTTTGCGTTGACATATCATGAAAATCATCTAAAACTTAATTTAAAGAATTAAAATAAAAAAAATAATAATTTAAACTTAATTGAGGAAGCTCTTGCTCTAGTCATTAGAGAAATTCGTTAATTATTTCTAGAGTTTAACATTTTATTCCATATTTTAATGGTTCATAGTCAAATCAAGGGTAAGAGTCTAATTAAATTCAAGTGTTGTAGTGGAACTAGTTGATTTAGTTTACAGTAGTTCATAATTAATATTTATTTATACTAATAGTATTTACTTAAAATCATTATATATTAATTAAATGGTATGAGTATTAAAAATAGCTATCAAATTTTAATTGTTGATTTCAAAATCATAAAAGGCATACATGAAAGAAATTTAAAATTATAATATCACAATTTTAATTTAAAAGTTGTTTTAAAGAAGAAATTAATTATGACTTTAAAAGAATTAGAGAAATATCTTCATTATTTTTTATGTAAAAATACAATTTTAAATGTCTAGAATTCTTAATCATTAGAATAAAGTTATAATTTGCAGAATATAATTATTTGAAAATTAGGTGCCTAAAGGCATTTAAAATTTATTTATTGAAATTGATGTATTTTTAATAAAACAGGTTTTCTTTTAATTATCTTTTTAATTATAAAATTAAATTGATTTAATTTAAATTGCTTAATTTTTAGTTCATGCTTTTATCTCTTCTTTTTAATATAATTAACTATAGTTTAGCATAGATTGGCAAATAATTTGAATAATAGCAAGGCAATCAAAACCCCAAAACCCCTTAATGAGGTTTATAAGTGCTTTGATTTGTAGGGAATTTGTTAGGGGTTGGGGTTATTAATTAAATGCGAGACTAAAATTACAAGCTTTTGGGGTCTATTTATGATGAAGAGTACATAGATTTAGTGTTTAAACTGCGCTATGGATGTGATATGTATAGTGAATAACTCAAACCAGTACTGAACTATAAATCTATTGCTCTGCTCTTAAAGCGTAGTCCCTCAACTGTTCGTTCTCACTGCTTGAAAGCTGTGTAATTAAACCAATAATAGCTGAATTCTTAGCCTAAGAGGAAGTCTAAGTTTCTATAGAAGTATATTGACTATCTTATTAATGAAAAAACTTTGAAGTATTGGGCTCACTTCTCTCTCGACTAACGAGCTATTATGTTTCATCGCCAGTTCCCTGAGTTGAAGATCTCTGCATAGTCTGTTGCAAACATTTATAAACGAAACGGTATCTCTTACAAAGGTGTAAATCGTATCAAGAGAGTAATTGATTTCACTCTGCCATTTTACAACAACAACTTAAATTATATTTATAATTAAATGCAGAGAGCCTAATAGAATAATATTAAGTTTATTCATGCTGACGAGGCTGTGTTTACATTCAACACTTTCATCTAGAACTCTTGGTATAAGAGACATAGCAACATAGAAGTATATGACTAGAAAATCAAGGTATAAACAATGGCTATTCTTGGAGGAATTAGCGAGGATACTGGTTTAGAAACTTATCTTATTCATCCTCGCTCTATTAAGACAGAGTAGTATATAAAGTTCTTAGAACAGCTGAGAGAGAAGTACCCTGAATAAGAGATTATACTATTCGTTGATAATCTTTCTGTTCATAAGACCAAAGAAACAAGGAAGAGTTATGAACAACTTAGAATAACGCCAGTGTTCAACGTACCTTACAGTCCATAGTTTAATGGAATTGAGTTCTACTGGGGAATATTAAAAGGTCATTACAAGAAACTGCTGCTATATCACTTGATGCATGACCTACCTATCGATACAGTAGACTTTATTAAAAGCTCAGCGAAGAGAGTAGATAATTTGTTGGCTTAAAAGTGTGCTAAAGAAGGGAGAGTGAATGTATATAAATAAGTTTTGTAGTTAAGTTAATGAATATATAAGTCACATTTAAAATTCTTTAGAGGGAGCTGGCTTCTCTTTCTTTTCTTCTACTTCTTGCTTCCCTCCACCTAAGTTTCTTCTCTTACTGCCAGCTCCAGCATCTATGTTCATTGACTCTGGTGGCTGAATATTTGAATAAAGTCTCTTGCTGACTTCATACTTTGTCTGCGACTTTCGCTCTCTGTGAAGCTTGCTCTATTCCTTCATCAAGAAGATGCCAGTACCAGATTTTTCTAAAGAGTTAAGCTATAAATCTTACTTGAAATATAAGGGTGCTTCTGCAGCTCTGATAGCCAGCTCTCACTTATCTTGATCCCTTGTTTGTCCTTATCTTCTGAAGAGATGCTGTACCTTTTCTTATGAGATTCTTGAATAATTTCTTTCAAGTAATCACCTTTAATTGTTGCAAGTATACCAAAGAAATAGTTTCTTTCAGGTAGTTTATTTGACAACTGCTTCTTAGTAGGCAGGTACAGCGAAACCTCTGGGTCATTCATAGCATCATCGTATAAGTTAGTCACTGAGATTTCTGGATAGTTTGGAATCTCTGCAAACTTACATCTTAAGTTTTCAATGCTTTCTTCTCTTCGCAGAGTATCGCCCTTAGAAATGAAATTTTGGTACCTTCCATCGTTGGCAAGAACAAACCAACTACATAATCAAGATGAGTTACTATGAGTTTAATACCTTGCTGCACCAGGTAGCGGTGCAAATCCTCCTTGCTTCTAAATCTCTGAATCAATTCTTGTGCTTGCACTCTTTTCATTACATCATTCATTGACTCCATCTTGTTTACAGATCTAAGAAATGATATTCAAATTTAAGTTTATTGATTTCAATTATATACCTCTGTAAAACTTACTATTAAATATGGGCATCCTATAGGAGGTCAACCTCTTATAAGGATATGGAGAAGGTTTTGAGAACTGGTTTCAAACTTGAGAGATTGATATCAATTTCTACTGTTATAGTTCCATATTTTTAAATTTAAATTGGTACGTACTTAATTAGGAGCAGCTCCTAAAATGCTAGTACTTAATTAGGAGCATTAATTAATGCTAGTACTTAATTAGGAGCACCCTAATTTTAATCATAAAATGACAAAATACCTCCTAAAACAGTACGTACTTAATTAGGAGCACCTCCTAAATTGGTACGTGCTATAATCAACTTATTATTGATAGTTAAAATGGTTACTTTCTCACCTATATTTAGAGCTGGTTCGTCTCTTAGCACTCATATATCTTCTATAATACTCTTAAAACTTCCCTTGAAAGTTGTAGGCTTGGAAAGCTCTCATATAAGCTCTCAGTTATAGAGGCAGTTTTATAATTTTAAATTCAAATTTAAATATGAGCGCTAACATTTTAAGAAAAACAACAACACTTCCATCAAACTAAATGAGACTTACCTTTGGCAGCAATAAAAAGTGTGATAGCTGTGAGATGAACTCTCATAAAGAACTACCAGAGCTATCACTTGAGGTCTCTGTTATTAAAATAGAAATTAATAATAGAAAATAAATGGCAAACAAGTGTGTGGGAGACAGAGAGGAGGAGAAAGGTATTAATGAAATTCCTATACAAACCGAAGAAGCTGAAGTCTATTTTTGTGAGCTATGTGAGAGAGATTTTGCTCATAAATCAAGCTGGTACAGACATAAGAAAGAGCATAGAGAAGCCAAGCCCACTGTATACTTAAAGCATGATAAAATAGATGGAAAGTATGACTGCTTTGAGTGCCATAAGCAATACTCTCATACAAGAGACTTGAAGAAGCATCTATTAAAAGCTCACAAGAAAGATATAGAAGTTGAGAATCATGAAGTTGAGCTGAAGCTTCTCAACAAAAGAAAATCGAGGGAATATTCTAAGGTCGGAGTGCCTGAATAAGCAAGAGAGTTAGAGTACGTTAGGAAGGCACGCAACCAACTGACCTCTGAAATAACAAAAATTATGATCAAGATTCAATACAAGAAAATACCGGTTCTTGCTTAAATTGACCTAGATACTTCTCTTTAAAGCTACCTAATATTAGAAGACTCCTTTGATAAGAAAGTTATCAATGATCATCAATACGCATACAAGGTGTATCCCTTCAACTATCTCTTAAGTGATGATAAATATTAGATGGAGTTTACAAATGAGTATCAAGTTCTCACTCAAGCAAAGTTAAAAGAGTGTAGTTACTTAATCAAGCTAGATGCTGTTCTCCTTGCCAAGGATCATGTTGCTTTCAGACTTCCACTCTATGAAATGACCTTAAGAGATTTCATAACTGATCAAAGGAATCATAAGTAACTTGGATAAATAGCAACTCAGACCGTATAAGGTATTAAAGAGCTTCATAAGTTAGGGTTTGTTCACAGAGATTTGAAGCCAGAAAATATAATGATAAACTTCTCACCTGTAAGAGTAGCAATAATCGATTTCAACAGAGCTTAAAGAGTGGAAGTATCAAGGCTTGGAACTGTAATGGGAACGCAAGGGTACTATCCAGAAAGAGAGGACTGGAGAGATGGAGACTTTTAGTGGGATGTGTGGGCTTTAGCAGCAATAATAATAGAGTGCGATATGCCTCGCAATGAATACTACTCTACAAGATGCGAGAAGGATGCTAAACAAAGAATAAAGCAATTTATTGACAAAACAAGAGTATCTCAATCAATGAAACAAATGGCAGAGTCAATAATAATTAAACCAAACTCAAGATCAGACATATCAATAGAGCAGATAGAGTTGTGGTTAAGTAAGATAAACTTCAGACCTCTCCCACATGATCCAAAAGTGCATTTTGAGTGATTAAATTAAATACATTTACTATAAATTTCACATTAAAACCTATTAATAACCCCAACCCCTAACAAATTCCCTACAAATCAAAGCACTTATAAACCTCATTAAGGGGTTTTGGGGTTTTGAATATTGATCAACAAGTACATCATGCAAATATAAATTAAAATAGATTATTATTAAATTTCTTTGATATATTTGGATTTATTATATTTGTATCACTGATTTGATATAAACTAATATTAATTATAAAATTTTTAATTGAATGAAGATCTATATGTCTCCAATACTTTGCCTTAGCTACTCACTCAATTCAAAATGTTCAACTTATGGTATAAATGAGTAAATCAGTGCTAAGTATATGATTTCATTCATTACAACTAAGTTTCTATGAGTTTCACTTTTATAAGGGTCTACATATGCAATAGCAGAAAGCGCCATAAATGAGAGATTTATTTGAAATAATAATTGCATAGAGGGAGTGTTTGATAATAAAATCATAAACATTGGGTAGAGCACTCTGCGATAGTTTATTAAAAGTACGAATAGTACTAATTTTGGTTTTGATAGATTTAGGTCGTCATAGAAACAGGAGTAGCTGTCAGATAATAGAGTGTCTCTAAGAAATAGAAATTAAATTATATGAAAACAAGAACTTACTTTTACTTATAGTAAGTGAGGAGACCAGCTAAAGCAGGTAATAAAAATATGGAAAATATCAAAATAACACTAAGGGACGATCCTAAAATATCTCCAGAGGCATTTAAGCTTAACTGTATTTTTAACATAACGACAAAATTTAATTTTACCTCGTTAACATTGATAAAACAGCATACTCCAATTTCTAATGATGACTCAATCATAAATCTTAGTATGAGGTTAAAAACTATTTTTTCTTTCATGTACTTTAGGACTTTACTAAAAAACTATGAATCATAAAACAAACTTACTTATCAGGAGCTAGTATTTAATGTAGAAAGAATATCAGCATTAGGCACAGTATCAAAATCATCCAATTTATAACTATCATGTAAAATAAAAGCCCTAAATTCTAGATCATGTTCATATTTTCGTAACCCATGAATTCAAATGAATCGTTATAAGCTTTCTCACTTTCCTCTATAATCATAAGTTATAAATTCTTTAACTTTACCATCAAAATGAAACAAACTGTTAGTTAAGTCTTCAGTCGGTATTAAATTAAAACTCGCTATATCATTCAGTAAACTGAACAAGTTTTGCGTATTAGCTGGGATTACAATTGACATCATGGGTAGGTGAGTCATTAGTTAAAATCCTTCAATCATACCCCACATTTACTACATTCCTTACGATCTATAGTATAATCACTAAACTAAGAAAAACTTACAAGAATATATTGACTATCATGCTTGAACCGAAAACAGAACTCATTGATGCTTTAATTGATTCGACAATCGATTGAATAGTTTATTAAGCCTCTTCAGTGCATTATGGTTGCAACTTCTTTTATAGTTCATAGTTTTAAGAAAGCTTTTATTCTAGGTTTTCTGAAAATAATGCATCATTTGAAGAGAATATGGGATTATTAAATTTTGGTAAGTTTAAATGAAGTAATTTGTAGGGAAAAAAAATTGAAAAATTTTATTTAATTTTAACTTAATATCACAATCAATGTATCGAGCTATAAAATATATATAGTTAAGTATAAAATTTAAATTACACTTTATGTTGATATTTAAGATTAATCAATTGTATACTTCAGCTAGATTAAAATAGTATTTTTTTAGTAATTTAATGTACAAATTATATAAATTTCTAGATCTGTATAATATTTCCACTAATTTAAAGTATTTCGAATTCCTATCTAATTTTAGTGGTTTATTAATTAATATAAACCAATAGCGATTTCTCTAATTACTTCTTTAACATGCTGTCGTCACCTTCAACATCAAGTGTTTGATCAAATTTTATTGCGATCTAACCTGTTGCTGATATTATTAATATAAAATATAAAATTTAATAATTAGGATTAATAAATTAATTAATTAGGTATAATTTTATCAACTGAAATTTAATTTAGTTAATGATTAAAATAAGATTTATATAATTATAAAAATTATAAAAAAATTATAGAGATAAATCATTATAAATAAAATAAGCAATATCTTTAAAATCCTAGCATTTAAATCAGGAAGTGCTTTAGATTTCTTTATCCTCTTTTTATAAAGAAATGCTAATTAATCAGTATAGGGCTAAACAAATTATATTTTACTATAAAGCAAATTAAAATTTAACTATTACTCATAATTAAAATGAAAGAAATTTTCTCAAATTTATTATTCCTATCAAGCAAATTGAAATGTATATAACATAATTGAAATGAATAACATTTAATCTAATTATTTTTTTATCATAATTACCTTCTTCTCTTACTTCAAAGTATAACTTTATCTTATTTACTAAATAATCTATTAAATTTATGTGTGCATGTTGAGAGTGAATAAGTTGCAATGTAAAAGTCACAGGCATCATCCTTGATGCATAATATTTAGGTATTATCTTGTACTAAAGTGCCAATAGATGCTATAATTTCTAGTTGACCTGCAACATTGTTACAATATGAAACACTCTAGGATAAATTAAATATAATTATTTAAAAAAAAAGATCAATTTTACATATTAATTAAAATATTGGTAATATAATTTATAATGAACACCTGACAAAACTTGAGTTTATAGATCAGTCACATAAGTTCCAGTGATTTAACAATAATACCTGAAAAATAAAATAACATACTCTAATTTCTCTAATAAAATATTCGATTTAGAGCTCGTGATAATCTTAAACATTATTAACAAAATTTGAAAGCATTTCTGTTTTAAGAGTGGATATATTGCTAACTAATTATAAATAAAGCTGATAAATTAAACTTTTAGAGCCTTAAATTAGTTTAAAAATCCCATTAAGAAAATCTTAGAAAAAAAATTATTTTAAATTTGTAAATTAAAAAAATTGAAAATTAGATATTTCATTATAATAAATTAGATTAGTTAATATAATTAGAAAGTTGACAACTTATTATATAAAATTCAATTATATTATTGCTTCAATAATATCTACGAGTTGTGTATTAGGTTTTAAAAAATGCATTATAAGAAAATATTTTTGATTAAAACCCCATTTTATTTATTTGATATTATTTTTAATTTGAATTTAAATAAATTTAATGCATTTTATTTTGTTTTAATGTTGCTATTAAATTAAAAAGGTTAATGCTTATAAAAATAGTGGAATCTTAAAAAAATAGAGATTCCATATAAGAGACTGTGAATTAAATTATATTTTATTCATCAGTTCCAACTATAATTAAAAACTACCAACTATAATGTGTCAAGATGGCAAACTGTCAAGAAGCATCATTAACTTCTTCTCTAGCCATTAGTGTAGCTTAACCAGCTGATGCTGATCCACATATTAGACTAACCTAGGTCTTTCAAACATTCAATCTTGAGGTTAAGCTGAGATGTCTTGAAGACCATATGACTTTAAGAACTTGACTATCGGAATTGATGCGAGAAGAGGTTTAGACAGCATCTAAGGCGATAATAAATAGTAAATTACATTGAGATGATCTAATAAAAAATCGATATGTGAACCTAACTCCACAATATGGACATTCCTAATGAATCCTACCATGAAGAGATGAGTAATGACACAAAGTATAGAGAGTGATAGAAGAACTTTCTTTGGGAAAAAAAAAGGACGCTCCCAAGTTGTAAAGTGATACTTTATGTAATAGCCCATTTCAAAAACCTAACTTCTATTGAAACTAATCAAATAGAATCTACCCTAAAACTCGAAGATAATTATCTAAAGGAGATACTACCCCATAAGCAGATCCTTTTATAAAGTGTTGACAGAAATAATAATACTTGATAATTCTGATGATCATTATAAAAGACTATTTTAAACTTCCTCTAGAAAAGGTAAGAATGACCCAGACACCTGCACTTCAACAAAGAAGAAGTTTTAGCAAATAGAGGAAAAGATTAACAGTCTCATTGGCTAATTCAGAAGCGCCGAGATAAAAAAAGCTGGCAGCATAACACTTAAAAGTCATATATAAAGAGACAGAGAAGTTTAGAGAGAAGGAGCTCACATAATAGCATCAAGAAATATTGCTCGAGTTATTCTCATCATGTTTATAGATTAATATTTAAAGATTAATATGAATAAGTAATTAGTTTATTTAAAGAAAGAACTTATAATTTTTTTTTAATTTCAATTTCTCCATATTTTTGACTTTATTTGTATTAGGATATGACATAAAGGATGTGTTTGAAAATAGAGTATTACATGCGTAATTATTTGCTAGATTATTAATATAGATGTATCCAATGAATTATATTTAATAAAATAAAATTATATATTAAACTGATATTTTGTTAAAGATATAACTATTTTATTATTTATTTCTTATAAAATTAACAATGGTTCAATTGATTTTTTATATATATATATTATATTTTTTATTTTGTCAATTTTATATATAAAATCCAATTTTTCTTGTTCCAACTAAATAATAGCCCGCGCTCATGAATGTATTCAATTGTATACTTAAATAATTATATGTATCGAATGAAGTTGATGGAATGTATCAATGAAAATTCGTTTAGATATTTAGATTCTACAATCAAAAACTGCATTATTTTATATACATTAGTAAAATAGTTATTTAATTACATTTTTATTAATTTAAATAAACTAAGAGATATTACAATAAATAAATCAAATGTGAGAAAAAATAATTCTAATCAAACTTAGGAATATAAAATTGTCTAATAGTCTAGATTATAATTTGAATTAAAATTTATCAGAATAATTGTTGCTGAATAAAATTGTTAGACAGTAAATATAATGCTTAATAGTATTAGGTATAAATAATTGAAAATTATTTTCAAAATAGAAATTGACTACTTTATTATAAATATTATTAATAATTGATCTTAAAAGGGGTCGTTAAGTTAGTGGGAATATATTTTTAAAAACCTAAGAGGAAGTCAAATTTAATTTCCTCAAAATTCTAGGGAAATGCCTAGTATAAACTTTGCCTTTTTATTCATATACATCCTCATATCCATCCATAAAAATACGGTTTTAGGTCGAATTACTACAATTCAGTTTTTGAATTGAATTCCTTCATGAATGACGCCTAGATTAATTTACATTATCCTAATCTAATTTTATTGTGTTAAAAACTACTGGAAAAAGTATCAAACACTTACTTAAATCTAGACTTTCGAAACGTCTTGATAGCCTCAGCTCCATCTTTAGGTAATTTAGTTGCTCTCTTTGTGATTCTTTCTTTCTTTAGTGGGTGGCATTGAGAAGTGATAGCGTCGTTAGGTTGAAGTTGCTTCAAATCTTCATTGCGCTCAAATAAATTTGTTGAGTTTTGTAGTCCGTTAAAATTGTTGTTATTTTTATTAGCCTATTATTTAATTAATGCATAATGCTTATTTGTTTAAAGGTTGAATTTTATGACTTATTTATGATTCGGTCTATTACTTTTAGGAAAATTGTTTGGTTTCCTGATAAAGTCCAGAGAAATGTAATAAAGGAATGAATTTCTTAGTGGTGGATCAATTTATCCTTTACAGGTGTCAGCTGAATGAGACGCTTCAAAATATAATGCATTGAAAGTCTATTGGTCGCATCTATAATATTGACTTCCATAATCTTTGAAGCAATTAGCATTATGTATTGTATATGGCTCTATATTAACTTAGGAGCGTTTTAATTTTAAGATTTACTGCCTCTGATTAAATATTAGTTACCAAAGTTACTCTATCTCTTTCTCCTATGAATTGGGTGTACCCTTCACATAGATTTGATTGCAATCTAATTTATGCTATCTATCTTTTTTTGTCTATCATTTTCTTATACTAAGAAGTAACGGAGTCTACTGATAAAATTGAAACGTTCATAATTGCTTTCTCAAATCTCTTTCATATGGTTATATTGTTCAGTAAACATTTTAGTCGTGTCTTGAAGATGGTAACTTCAGGAATATTAAATGGAGAGAGATATGCACAAAGGTGAGGTGAGTGATTAGTTCATATCTAATGGCGATGGTTTTAAGAAATAATAATTTTCTGGACACCGTGTTATCTGGACTGAGCATCTATATTTGGTGTTTAAAACCTAAATAATTAAACTATCGGGATAATTAATAATAACATTTAATTGAGTCAAAATTAATTATTTGGGGGGCTATTTTTGATAAACATCCAGTAATTTATACCTAAATTAATTAATTATAAATCAACAAAAATCCAATAATAATATATGAACTATATTAATTAATGAATATTTAAATTTAACACTTGAAGCATTATTAAAATAATGTTTGTAATAGAGAATGATAATTTGTTATAATAGTAAGATTAATAAAATTATACAATTTAAATACTTTAAAATTATTATTTTTTTGATCAGCTTAAATTATATTAGCTATAAATTAACAAGCTTATTTGTTCATTAGAGCTTGAAAAAATTAATTAAAATAAAAATTAATTATTAATTATTAATTACCTTCTGTATTTTTTTGAAAGTGTCTTCAAACTTATACTTGTTATAATCTCAGAATATGATATTAATATTAAATATTGGTTTTTAATACTATGCTAATTTATCTGACCGTTCAAGAGAAAAACCTTTTTTTGAAAGATATCTCAAAATCAAAATATCTCGCTCTCAGGGAATATTCAGGAATATTATAATAACAAAGTAAAATTAAATTGCGGTAAAAACTGAAGATTAAATTAATTTTTGGATTTTGAGTCTTTAGTTTTTATAACTCTCATTATTTTTATGATTAAATGTTTTAATTCAATCCATTTTCCCAAATAGAATATATACTCACAATAGTAAAGAAAATTATTAATTTATACAATTCTAATATTTTTACATTTCATTTCTGATTTTTTAATAAATAAATTATCCTTTATGTTATAAATTTGCCATAGAATACATAATTAGTAATTATGTTTTGAATGTTGAGTATTCATAGAAATGTCAAATAAAATATATAAAATGAAATGTTTTTATGGACCAATGCAATAATTCCTTCCTAGAAATCTTTATCCATTTGTTTTTTCAATAGTATATACAAAGTGATAGATATTATTGACGTTTTCTTAGTAAACACCGAGACATCTAATTTTCGCAACTCCACTATAAGAAAATACAAATTATTTAAGTTTTAAAACATTTTATTATACTTTTCGTATAATCCATGCTAAAACTTCCACTAAAATACTATTTCAAATAAAATTAATTTCACATTAAATTATGAATTAATCAATTATAAATTAAACCATATAAGTATTTTATAATAATAATTAAATGAGAAATTTTTGTTTCTAAATCAATTATAATATATTAATGAAGTAATTAAATTTTGAAAAATAAGGCTAGGAAGTGTTGTTTATTATTACTCTTAATAGTTTTATTATAATAGATATAAGAATCTTATAAAAATATTAATTTTTCATTTTAAAAACACATTTGATATAGAAATTTAATTTTATAGTGATAAATATTAAAAATTCAACAGAAATTGAGTAAATTTTTTCAAATGCTATTTAATTTAAATTATTTTAGCTGTTACTTTTTATTAGTAAAAAATAACTTACGAAATAAATTTGAAAAATAAATATTTGCCCATAAATATTCCTAAAATTTTTATTAAATGAAAAGATTTGTTTAGAAACTCCCATACTTATACATATGTATATACGAAGATATTGACGACAAAATGAATATTAAGATAAAATAAATATAAAAACATACAAAGGCTCCCTTGGCAACCTTAACAAAAAACTTGCTTGGCCTAACTCTATGCTCTAGATACGAGACTATAATATAAAGAGAGTACTAATGAAAGTCCTCTTCTATTTCATGATTCTTGTATAAAAAAATATTGAGGTGTGTCATTATTAAAAATTAAATTTTTTAAGCTAAATTAATATTATTTATTGAAATCGGAGGTTGCATTGAATTATATAACTTGAATTTAAAAATTTTCAAGAATACGAAATTAGTAAATTTTTGAATATTCGGCGAATTGAATAAATATAATAAAGATATATAAAATAGGACTTTATTATTTTAAGTATAATTATATTTAACTAAATTTTAAAATTTTAATATAAATAAGAGCGGGCCTCTCAGTGTGTATTGTTAGGGCTTCTGCTTAAAAACGTCATTTTTACGTTGTATTTATATGTATTCTTAGAGAATTTCTACATCTCTTATTAGTTTTTGCCACTTAACTTCTTTAATTATTTTTATTTTATTGTTTAATATATTTAAGCGAAGCTTTTTTAGAATGAAAATGTCACAAAATTTAGAGGAAAGCTCCGCATTTAAATAATTAATTAGTTTATACTTATATATTTGGTTTATAAATTATTTAAAAATTATTTCATATACATTAAGAGTAAACTGCAATGTATTTTGATAATATTGAATGCCGTTTATAAGATTCAATAAATCTAATTATTAATTAAAAAACAATAATATTAAACAAATAATTCAAAGTATTATTTTCTAATTTAACTATTAATTTTTAATTAATAATTAGATTTATTGAATCTTATAAACGGCATTCAAAATTATCAAAATACATTGCAGTTTACTCTTAATGTATATGAAATAATTTTTAAATAATTTATAAACCAAATATATAAGTATAAACTAATTAATTATTTAAATGCGGAGCTTTCCTCTAAATTTTGTGACATTTTCATTCTAAAAAAGCTTCGCTTAAATATATTAAACAATAAAATAAAAATAATTAAAGAAGTTAAGTGGCAAAAACTAATAAGAGATGTAGAAATTCTCTAAGAATACATATAAATACAACGTAAAAATGACGTTTTTAAGCAGAAGCCCTAACAATAAAAATCCCAAAACCCCTTAATGAGGTTTATAAGTGCTTTGGTTTGTAGGGAATTTGTTAAGGGTTGGAGTTATTAATTAAATTCGAGAGAAAATTTCAAGCTTTTGTGGTCTATTTTTTATGAAGAGTATATAGATTTAGTGTTTAAACTGCGTTATGGATGTGATATGTATAGTGAATAACTCAAACCAGTACTGAACTATAAGTCTATTGCACTGCTCTTAAAGCGAAGTCCATCAACTGTTCGTTTTCACTGCTTGAAAGCTGTGTATTAAAGCAATAATAGCTGAATTCTTAGCCTAAGTGGAAATCAAAGTTTCTATAGAAGCATATTGACTATCTTATTAATGATAAAACTTTGAAGTATTGGGCTCACTTCTCTTTAGACCAACGAGCTACTATGTTTCATCGCCAGTTCCCTGAGTTGAAGATCTCTGCTTAGTCTATAGCCAACATCTATAAACGAAATGGTATTTCTTACAAAGGTGTTAATCGTATCAAGAGAGTGATTGATTTCACTCTGCCATTTTACAACAATAACCTAAATTATATTTATAATTAAATGCAGAGAGCCTAATAGAATAATATTAAGTTTATACATGCTGACGAGGCTGTGTTTACCTTCAACACTTTTATCTAGAAGTCTTGGTATAAGAGGCATAGTAATATAGAAGTATATGACTAGAAAGTCAAGGTATAAACAATGGCAATTCTTGGAGGTATTAGCGAGGATGCTGGTTTAGAAACTTATGTTATTCATCCTCGCTCTATTAAGACAGAGCAGTATATTAAGTTCTTAGAGCAGCTGAGAGAGAAGTACCCTGAATAAGAGATTATACTATTCGTTGATAATCTTTCTGTTCATAAGACTAAAGAAACAAGGAAGAGTTATGAACAACTTAGAATAACGCCAGTGTTCAACGTACCTTACAGTCAATAGTTTAATGGAATTGAGTTCTACTGGGGAATATTAAAAGGTCATTATTAGAAACTGCTGCTATATCACTTGATGCATGACCTACCTATCGATACAGTAGACTTTATTAAAAGCTCAGCGAAGAGAGTAGATAATTTGTTGGCTTAAAAGTGTGCTAAAGAAGGGAGAGTGAATGTATATAAATAAGTTTTTTAGTTAAGTTAATGAATATATAAGTCAAATTTAAAATTCTTCAGAGGGAGCTGGCTAATCTTTATTTTCTTCTACTTCTTGCTTCCCTCCTCTAAGTTTCTTCTCTTACTGCCAGCTCCAGCATCTCTGTTCATCGACTCTGGTGGCTGAAAATTTGAATAAAGTCTTTGCTAACTTCATACTTTATCTGCTACTTTCGCTCTCTGTGAAGCTTGATCTATTCCTACATCAATAAGATGCCAGGACCAGATTTTTCCAAAGAGTTAAGCTACAAATCTTACTTGAAATATAAGGAAGCTTCTGCAGCTCTGATAGACAGCTCTCACTTATTTTGATCCCTTGTTTGTCCTTATCTTCTGAAGAGATGCTGAACCTTTTCTTATGAGATTCTTGAATAATTTCTTTCAAGTAATCACCTTTAATTGTTGCAAGTATGCCAAAGAAATAGTTTCTTTCAGGCAGTTTATTTGACAACTGTTTCTTAGTAGGCAGGTACAGCGAAACCTCTGGGTCGTTCATAGCATCATCATATAAGTTAGTCACTGAGATTTCTGGATAGTTTGGAATCTCTGCAAACTTTACATCTTAAGTTTTCAATGCTTTCTTCTCTTCGCAGAGTATGGCTCTTAGAAATGAAATTTTAGTACCTTCCATCGTTGGCAGGAACAAACCAACTACATAATTAAAGATTAGTTACTATGACTTCCTTACCTTGCAGCACCAGGTAGCAGTGCAAATTCTCCTTGCTTCTAAATCTTTGAATCAATTCTTGTGCTTGCACTTTTTTCATTGCATCATTCATTGACTCCAGCTTGTTTACAGATCTTAGAAATGATATTCAAATTTAAGTTTATTAATTTCAATTATTTTCCTCTGTAAAACTCACTATTAAATATGGGCATCCTATAGGAGGTCAACCTCTAAGAAGGATATGGAGGAGGTTTCGAGAACTGATTTCAAACTTGAGAGATTGATATCAATTTCTACTGTTATAGTTCCATATTTTTAAATTTAAAATGGTACGTACTTAATTAGAAGCAGCTCCTAAAATGCTAGTACTTAATTAGGAGCACCCTGATTTTAATCTTAAAAACACAAAATACCTCCTAAAACAGTACGTACTTACTTAGTTGCACCTCCTAAATCGGTAAGTACTATAATCAACTTATTATTGAAAGCAAAAATGGTTACTTCTTCACCCATATGTAGAACTGGATCGTCTCTTAACACTCATAATTCTTCTCTCATACTCTAAGAACTTCCCTTGAAACTTGTAGGCTTGCAAAGCTCTCATATAAGCTCTCAGTTATAGAGGCAGTTTTATAATTTTAAATTCAAATTTAAATATGAGCGCTAACATTTTAAGAAAAACAACAGCACTTCCATCAAACTAAATGAGACTTACCTTTGGCGTAAAAAAATAGTGTGATAGATGTGAGATGAACTCTCATAAGGAACTACCAGAGCTATCACTTGAGGTCTCTGTTATTAAAATGGAATTCCTATACAAACTGAAGAAGCTGAAGTCTATTTTTGTGAGCTATGTTAGAGAGATTTTGCTCATAAATCAAGCTGGTACAGACATAAGAAAGAGCATAGAGAAGCCAAGCCCACTGTATACTTAAAGCATGATAAAATAGATGGAAAGTATAAATGCTTTGAGTGCCATAAGCAATACTCTCATACAAGAGACTTGAAAAATCATCTATTAAAAACTCAAAAGAAAGATATAGAAGTTGAGAATCATGAAGTTGAGCTGAAGCTTCTCAACAAAAGAAAAGTGAGGGAATATTCTAAGGTCGTAGTGCCTGAATAAGCAAGAGAGTTAGAGTACGTTAGGAAGGCACGCAACCAACTGACCTCTGAAATAACAAAAATTATGATCAAGATTCAATACAAGAAAATACCGGTTCTTGCTTAAATTGACCTAGATACTTCTCTTTAAAGCTACCTAATATTAGAAGACTCTTTTGATAAGAAAGTTATCAATGATCATCAATACGCATACAAGGTGTATCCCTTCAACTATCTCTTAAGTGATTATAAATATTAAATGGAGTTTACAAATTAGTATCAAGTACTCACTCAAGAAAAGTTTAAAGAGTGTAGTTACTTAATCGATTTAGATGATGTTCTCCTTGCCATTGATCATGTTGCTTTTAGACTCCCACTTTATGAAATGACCCTAAGAGATTTCATAACAGATCAAAGGAATCATAATTAACTTGGATAAATAGCAACTCAGACCGTATAAGGTATTAAAGAGCTTCACAAGTTAGGGTTTGTTCTCAGAGATTTGAAGCCAGAAAATATAATGATAAACTTTTCACCAGAAAGAGTATCAATAATCGATTTCAACAGAGCCTAAAGAGTGGTAGTATCAAGGCTTGGAACTGTAATGGGTACTTAAGTGTACTATTCAGAAAGAGAAGACTGGAGAGATGGTGACTTTTAGTTTGATGTGTAGGCTTTAGCAGCAATAATAATAGAGTGCGATATGCCTCGCAACGATTACTACTCTACAAGGTGCGTGAAAGATTCTAATTAAAGAATCAA
Source organism: Oxytricha trifallax (assembly GCA_000711775.1). NCBI lineage: Eukaryota > Ciliophora > Spirotrichea > Sporadotrichida > Oxytrichidae > Oxytricha > Oxytricha trifallax. The sequence continues at coordinate 21,718 of ARYC01017138.1, forward strand.
GTAGTTTATAGACAAAACAAGAGTGTTTCAATCAATGAAACAAATGGCAGAGTCAATAATAATAATAAAAACAAACCCAAGATCAGACATATCAATAGAGCAGATAAAAGTGTAGTTAAGCAAGATAAACTTTAGACCTCTCCCACATGATCCAAAAGTGCATTTTGAGTGATTAAATTAAATACATTTACTATATATTTCACATTAAAACTTATTAATAACCCAAACCCCTAACAAATTACATACAAATCAAAGCACTTATAAACCTCATTAAGTGGTTTTGGGGTTTTGAATACACAAAGAGAGGCCCGCTCTCATTTATATTAAAATTTTAAAATTTAATTAAATATAATTATACTTAAATAGATAAAGTCTTATTTATATATCTTTATTCTCTAAAATAAGATAAAAGTAAATTTTGTAGAGTGAGGAATTTTTTCTTATAGGTTTAATAAAGTTTTATAATGCACTTATTGATTGTGTATCAAGCTACTTTCAGCACCATCTTGTTCTAAAATAAACAAGTGGCCTTATTTTAAAAAGTATGTTTATTCCCCCATTTTTATGTTTAACATTAAATTAAGATGGAAGTTATCATTCGAAATAGAGAGCATTATATCCAAAATACATTAATAAGATATGAAATTCACTATAATTATGTAATTTAAACTGTAAGAGTTTTAAAGAAATAGAGAACACTCTCCATCAAGTAAAATGAAAGGTTGTACCATTCTTTTAAAGAAACTATAACTTTTAACTTTTTCCCACATTTTTATCATTTTATAAAATCTTTTTGATAAAGTCAGAATCGATAAATCCTCTCTAGATTTTTTTACTAAACTTCTTTTTTATTACTGATTGACATAAAACTTATTCTTATCAATAAGAATTTCTTTTTGGATTGAATTAGTTTGCAAATAGTGATATATTTAGGTTAATAAAAATAATTATTGTAAAACTCATTTGATAAGCTAAAACTTTTTGAAAATAAATTGAATTTAATTTGAAATATACATATATGAATATGAAGGTCTTAAGCTTAATAAAGACAATTAAGAATGTATTATGTAAAGCCCTAATTAGGACATTAAATTACGCTATATCTCAATAAGCTGATTTCCAATCAACTCAAGATATTTTGACTGCCTTCCTTGAGCTTTTAAGCTCGTAATTGTGGGCTTATAAGCTCAAAATTTTCTAAAATCAACCACTTCAAGGGTCATTTTTCAAAAATCTGTTTTTTAAGTAAAAGTCTTATAGATTTCTATAATTACCATTTTGTGTTAATTCTTAATTGTTCCGACCGAGACCCGTACCCTTCTTCTAAAAATACCCCCCTTCAACCTATACACCCCGTAACACCCATACCCCCCACCGTACCCCCCCCATAAAATCCCCCATTTCATATGAAATTTTTATCCGCGCAGTCTGAATCGATTTCCTTCATGACATCTCGTCATCATATATAGATAATTTTTTATATGAAATATCATAAATTTTTGAAAATTTATTCTTTGCTTAATAACCCATAATAGCATATTAATTTCATTTTTTTAAAATTTTCAACGCTCGCCATTATTTTTTGAGTACATACTCTCATAGGAAATTATTTATTTTATGAGTAACACATTGATAAACATAATTTTATTTTAAAATGATAATTATTTATAAAGTACTAGATATAATTCTTAACATCTTTGGGTAATGGCCCCCTGCAATGGGCCGCTAAAAGTTTTTTCTATATTTTTCTTAAATATTCTCAAAATCATTAAAACATCAAAGTAACATGTCATAAGTCATTAATATTCTCCCTTATGACTTATAAAAGCAGTCTATAACAACAAATATTATAATAACTTTTATCAATAAAATCATAAAATACATTTAATAATATCACGATTAGCTGTCATAATTGTTACAAATACATTCATTAAGCTAACTGATCTATAAGATTACATATAATATTAATGTTTTGAAGCAATTATGACAGCTAATCGTGATATTATTAAATGTATTTTATGATTTTATTGATAAAAGTTATTATAATATTTGTTGTTATAGACTGCTTTTATAAGTCATAAGGGAGAATATTAATGACTTATGACATGTTACTTTGATGTTTTAATGATTTTGAGAATATTTAAGAAAAATATAGAAAAAACTTTTAGCGGCCCATCGCAGGGGGCCATTACCCAAAGATATTAAGAATTATATCTAGTACTTTATAAATAATTATCATTTTAAAATAAAATTATGTTTATCAATGTGTTACTCATAAAATAAATAATTTCCTATGAGAGTATGTACTCAAAAAATAATGGCGAGCGTTGAAAAATTAAAAAAAATGAAATTAATATGCTATTATGGGTTATTAAGCAAAGAATAAATTTTCAAAAATTTATGATATTTCATATAAAAAATTATCTATATATGATGACGAGATGTCATGAAGGAAATCGATTCAGACTGCGCGGATAAAAAATTTCATATGAAATGGGGGATTTGGGGGGTAGGGTGGGATGGAGGGTACGGGGGAATGGAGGGTACGGGGTCTACGGGTGTGAAGGGGGTATTTTTTAGAAGAGGGGTACGGGGGGGGTACGGGTCTCGGTCGGAACACTTAATAAAAGTAGAAATTATATATTAAAATTTTAAATTCATATTTTAAAACGTAATAAATTTATGGTTGATTTAAATTCTCTATAGAAAATTTTATTAAAACTAATATAAGTAATATTTTTAATGATTTTAAATAATTAAAGCCTAATAATTTCTACTTTTATTAAGAATTAACACAAAATGGGTATTATAACTCTCTATAAGGCTTTTACTTAAAAAAGAGATTTTTGAAAAATGACCCTTGAAGTGGTTGAATTTAGAAGATTTTGAGCTTATAAGCCCTCAATTATGAGGTTATAAGCTCAAGGAAAGCAGTCAAAATATCTTGAGTTGATTGGAAATCAGCTTATTGAGATATAGCGTAATTTAATGTCCTAATTAGGGCTTTACATAATACATTCTTAATTGTCTTTATTAAGCTTAAGACCTTCATATTCATATATGTATATTTCAAATTAAATTCAATTTATTTTCAAAAAGTTATAGCTTACTTATAAAAAAATCTAATAATAAATAATTTGAGAAGATATAAAGTAAAATTAATTAAACTTTTATTTATTTTAAACATTTCAAAGTTCTGTTAAACATAAATAAGCCAGCATTTAATCCTAAGAACTATAAAAATTAACTAAATTTGAAATAGACCATTTAAAATCTAAATAATATTTCTATGCCGAGAATAAATTATAAACTAAGTATTGATAAGAGAACCTTTTTATTATTTCATAATTAAATCTTTTAGGATAAATTATATTTTTTTAAAAAAATTATAATGTTGAAGAAATTTTGATTATGTTAATGTGTAATCTTTTTAATTATAAAGTAATATATAAAAAATTATTATAATAACAATAATTTGAAATATATATATTAAATTAGAAACACAGAATGTGTATACTGAGCAAAATATAAAGGAATGTCATTTTAGGCGACGTAGAGAACAATGAATTCCTACACCTTGCCCAATTCGTAATAGAACTTATAAGGAACAATAAAGATAAATGGGGACTCCACATACTAGAAATTGTTACTTTTGTCGCAAGAAAAATCATCAGGAAAGGCTATCAGATTGTCAAAAAATTCTAAAACCACTTAACAAGAATCTAATTACAAGATGGCAACAACTGTGACATAGTCTAACTGTGGACTTAACAACTTTTTTAGATGCTTAGATTAGCGTCTATTGACAATAAATTCATAAAACCCCAAAAGGCTTCAAAAAAACCCCAAATTGTAACTTAAGAAGCCTAAATTCCTAGTCACTAAACACCTCCTCCACCACTACTAGATATAGCAGATACCTCTGAAATTAGTTCTTATTCAGATATTATACTAGAAGAAGAACCCTAACCCGACAACAGAAATGCCGACCTCATAACATAAAGAGTAATATACTCAGATCATGAGGAAGACTGGAGCTCTGAAGAGGAAAAACAACGATACGATGAGTATGATTAATCTTAATCATACTCAGAAGATTTTTGCCAAATAACTTTTGACTTCGAAGACTACATGGAAATGAAACACCGTAATCGGCCTCCATCTCCAGTCAATGACGTCACAGAGAAAATTTAGTACTAAATAGAAGGTTAATAAGTAAATTGAATTTTAGTACTAAATATGGATCCTAATTAAACAATAATAACTAATAATAAATTAATTAATTTTAAATTGAATCCTACTACGAATATATGTAGACAATCTCTAAGGCACAACTCTAAAACAGATTCGACACTAGATAATCATGCTTATCAATTAGGATCAACACAATCGAATCCAAACTATTCAGAGTAACAAGAAGATTCTCAAAAGCCATTACAGGCATTTATACCAGTGTCGACTATAAACAACTTACTGATATAGTCGCCATGTCCGACTAACAACTAGGAGACTTGATTAAAGATGCTACAAAAACAGCAGTTGGTATCCCTCCAGCTTTAACTAGCTTTATTAGGCTTTTCAACATTGACATTTTAAAGAATGTCACTGCCAATGAGGCAGCCTGCATTTCAATTGATGCAGACTATCACAACCATCTCAACAAAGTTGAGATTCATGTCAAATGCCTCTAAAAACATGCATACTTCCTGAAATCAGACCTTAATTAAATGATGTCTACATGATTGAAAGACCACATCAGACTTAAGGAACTTAGATTCCCAATCTAAGTTAGAAATTTTGACACTGAATTCAACTTCAAAGAATAAGTAGACTAAATTTAAATCCTCAACAGAAGAGAAGGAAGAGGAAGAAACCAGAAAAAAAAGGGAAGAGAAAACAAAGAAACAACAAAGGAAAAGGAAAAGGAAAAGGAAAAAGAAGATGAAAGACTCAGTGAAAGAGGAGAGAATCTCCTCACTAACTAATAGGGCTTTTCCTTTACATGCCATCATGCATATAAGATCCGTGGTTCCCAGAGACCTCAGTGTGATCATATTATTATTATAATAACAATTAAAAAATTAAAATTAAATACTGAAATTATAGTTTAAATTTAAACAAAATGCTTGTATTTATTTCATTAAACTATGAAATAACCTATTCAAAAAATTATAAAGTTTAGTACTTTTTTTATTCAACATTAAATATTATTTGTTTAGACTAAGTCCAATTTTAATTTGAACATAAAAAATATTTTTAAAAGTTTGAACACTATTTTCCAAGAAAAATTCAAACAATTATATAAAATTTGTTTAAATTTTATTCAAACTTAATGAGATTTATTCATAATAACATCAGTTGGAGTAGTTCTTTCTAGGACCAGGGAGGCAAATATATAATTTGTTTTGGGTCTATTTGTATCAAAATTCTCAACTGTAGATTTAACTAGATTATTTAAATCCAAGAATTTTTTAATTTAGTTTTATAATATTAATATATACTAAAACATTTATTAGACTACTATAAATAATAAAATTTTGTTTAATAAGAGTTGAAATTAATGAGTATCTTAAATATAAATAATTATTCATTTAGCCTGCATAAAATTTTCTTTTTAGCTAGAATTATCATTATTTTCAAATCAAAGATAATTTATTATAAATTGATAAATTTAAAATAAGCTATAATAAAATATTGAGTAAATAATTTTCATAATTAGATTAATAAAAATATCTAAAATTAAAAGATTTTTTAGTTTTTATTGTAGAGATTCATAATGCCTATATTTTTTAATTTATAATATTTGCATATTTTAATATATAAATTTAAAAATAATATTTATAATTTTATAAAAGTAAGGCTTTTATTAAAAATTAGAACTTTTTTGTAAAACATTATAATAAAATTTATAAGAAAAAAATCATACCTTAAAACATTTTTTTAATATAAAGTTAATTAAAAAAAGTGGTAATTAAATTTAATAACATTATTAAGTTTAGATTATAAATCATGATAAAAATAATAATAATTCAATTGTTGTTGCGTATTATCATTATTGCAGAAATAAAATTAAACAAACCATTTGCCATTTAATTTTATTTTTAATAGAGAGATTTTACTTTTTGTTTGCAAATGCTTTTTTTTTCTTTTGTAAATGATTGTTTGTTTTTTTAATATTTAAAATAGAAATGGGAAAATTAATATAAAAATTGGCATTTAATGGCTACGGTTCTTATATCATGATTAATTAATATTTTCGTTATAATTATTGCTTAAAAAAGAGCTAATACTACTAATAATAGGCTATTTGACCTAAAATTTAAATTAATCATAAATTTACTCCTAAAATATCTATCTTTTATTTTACACTTTATTCTATATTCTTATAAATAAAGAATATAATTACTTTATGATAATTTATATTTTAATTATTTTAAAGTTTTGAATTGAACCTTGTAGAAAATAAATATAATTTATCTGTAATAGTAAAATAATCATAAATAAAACTTGTAAAGAACAATTTTGATGTTGCTCTGGTGTTTAAGTTAATATATGCTAATGCGATCTGTTAATCACTATTTTTAAAACACTTTTATATTAAAAAGGACATTTAATTAAAATATGAAAACATTTATTCTAATGCTACTTTTTAAGCTTTATGTGGTAAACTTTCAAAATAAGTTTTAAAATAAAAGAATTAAGAATACAAAGCAACTTCTTAATAATAAAAAATAATTTTTCTTCGTTTTACCGACCAATATAATATAAATTTGGTGTTTTAACTATGAGATTCAATGCTAAAAAGTATGCTTAAGAAAATTATCTTGTTATAAGTAAGAATAATTTTGAATAATTTAAGTGTTGATTGATTAATGATGATTAATGATTAAAATCAAATAAATTTAACATATCACTGTTTAATACTAAAATCAAACCATCAATCTTAGTCGTGACGTAGACGTATCTGAGTGAGTTGACGTGGCAATTCTGTGACGTGGCAGTCATGAAGTAGAAAACTCCGAAAAAACCATTCTCGCTATCACCTAGTCTAATCCCAAAATCAAGATGTCACCCCACGTCTTTCGACATTTGAGGGACAGAGCTCGTGAGATTCAACCAGATTGACAGAAGATGGAGAAAAACGCTTACCGGTCCCACCGCTGCTGGGAAACGTAATCCCTGTCCTTTCGCTGTGGTAGCTTCAGCACCCTAACCCGGTGTGGGAGAAAATTCCTTATCGTTGGCTTCAATGGTTTTCATCTTCTCACTTTTGGAGGCAGAGCGTACCTCCATCCTGCTCCCTATTACCTAGGAAACTGAACTCAAGCCAGGAAACTCATCTAATGCAGGGAAATCTTAGGATCGAGCTCACTCGAAGAGTGAATGCTGACAGATTGAACCCCGCCGACTGGCCCCTCATGCGTTGCGCCCAGCAACCCCCTACCTGCCCTCGGTAGACCTTAGTATAATAGAAAGCTCTATTAGAAAGTCCTAAGTGGTTGGTACCACCTAGCAATTAACTTTCTAATTTAATAATTAAGTGTTGATTAGATATTTTATTCTCTCTCCTTTCTTTCATTTTTTTAGGAATGTGTGGATGTAATAAAATTTATGAATTAAGAGAGTGAAAAATTTATTTAGGATTCTGTTTTAGAGACAGCTTTATACGATGAATATGACTAAATAGAATTTATTTAAACTTTACAATAAAAACATTGCTTTATTCCTTATATAAATTAATATTCACAAATTTAAATCAAATTATTAGAAAGAATATTACTTGACTGATAGGATGTTCCAATGTACAAATCTTGTTCAATAAACCTTTTAAAAATTATAGAAAATTAATTTTATTAAAACTTATATAATAAATATGAACACATTTATCATCTTTGAAGATTGCAGATATTTCAATCTCTTTATTTGTATAATTGAAATGCTAATTGAACACTCCTTTTGAGACCCAGATGTTTTGCTCAAGATCTGGTGCAAATTTAGTTATTTAAGATAAAAATCGATTTATATGGTTTAATTTTAAATACTCATTATCCTTTAAGTTTAACAATTAAACTTATTTATAAATTTAAATTTGAGAACATTGTATTCAGAGACAGGATTGGGAGAAATTAATATTTAAAATTTAATAAATTGATCTACCAATTAAGTAAATATTATTTGAACTATCAATTGTTATAGATTGTTAGGGTCTTAAAACATATTGGTCATAGGTATAATAATAAAATTTGTGTTTTATAAGATGAATTTAAGTTTATTTTAATTGCTCTTATCATATCTCCATTCTTAATTAAAAATGAATATATTTTAAAATAGAATGTTAAATTAAAATTTATATATTTAACTAATGTATTTCTATTTATATTTTTTAAATTTATATATTGAAATTAATAATTGTATTTAAGTTTTTAAAATTTAAATTTGAATCTTTCATGTTCAAAATAAGATAAACTTATCAATAAAATATTATAAAATAATGGAGAAGTTAAATATTATAATAATAAATTTAAAAATTACAATTAAATAAAACTCTTAACTAATATTCATTTTTTATGAAAGATTAAGAAAAATTTATTAAAAATTAAAATTAGCAAATAACAAATTACCATCTTTACAAAAATTCTTGATATAAATTTAGTTTCAAGTAAACTTATCATATTATTTTTTACAATTTTATTTATATTTGAATATTTCTCTATTTAAAGCTTTTATTTATTTTTAAATATAATTCGTAGCATTTACAACTGCATATATACTTATGAGCGATGGAGTAGATATTTATATGACCATCTTCTTATTTTTCACATAAATTGCATTTATCTGATTGATTTGATATGAATTTGAATCTGTATATCTTTGCATCCATTTTAGTCTAAACTTCGGTCCGTAATAGATAGCCCCAAGAATCGGATATGAGGTTCCGCTGATAGTTTCTGAGCCTCCAAAGTACAAATTTGAGAAAGTTGAATCGTCGAACATAGTCTAAATACTTATGTCAGTAATTGCAGTTAAATTTTTGAATTCCATTGGCGTCTACTTCTGATTGAAACAAACATCAACTGCTAATCCAGATTAAATAACAATTAACTTTGAAAGTTAAGTAGAATATTTAAATTGAATTAAATTAAATATATTTTTGCTGATAAATTATAGGGCTAAACAATCAAATTAAACTTGTATGGGGTATAAATATTGATGTCATCATTTTATTATACATATACTGAAATTTCAAAGGTCCCTTCATCCCCTAATATGGGATTAAAAATGATGATTTTTGATTCTTGATTGTACTGTATAAAATTCATAGCGAGGGTAGATGCAATAATTTTAACTGAATACGCATCATTTTCTCTGTCATATACTTTAGGCAAAATATATTCTGCAGTTAGTTAGCACACTATAGTTTATTCTACGAGTTATTCTACAAATCTTGGAGCATCATTTGGAATTTTTATGACGGGGGGTTTTGTGGGTGAAGCTTTAAATTTTATCTTGAATTCTTGCTTCAAGTAATGATTATTCTAAACTTGTCTATTGTTTGTCATTTAATTTTCAAAGTTATAATAAAATTCCCAATTTTTTTTATAACTATATTAATTTAATTCATGACTTGTACATCAATAGTTATTTTAACTTCACTTCCTATCAAATCTGCATCATTAGTCTATACTGTAAATAGCATTTACGCATCATCAAATGATAAGAAACTTAAATGTTTGCTATCGGCAGAGCTAAATGTGAATGAATATGGCCTTTTCTTATCAACACAATCCATCCTGCTATAAGCTGGAGGAATAAAACCAAAGATTAAGTTATCTGAAGAGTTTGAAATGTAGTAAGTTTAATCTAAAATTGTAAGGCGAGTCAGAAATTACACTTAAGTATCGCAATATCTTCTTATAATTGTGAACATTACATCTGAATTTTGAGTATATTTGAAACCATCTACATACACAAAGGCATAGACTCTTAATTTATATTCCCTGTCCATTTGCAAATGGGTCACAAGATCACTATTACCTAAAATTTTAAAATTATAAAAATTAATAATAGAATTGAGCATAAATTGAATTTATAAATTAATTACTTCAAAATTTATATTTTTAAGTAATTATTTTAAACAATAAAATCAACTTATAGTTTTTATTAATTTATAACCTAAAGTCAAGTTTAAAGATTCCGCTGGAGGACTTCTATCAGTACTCATAATTTTATTGTCATAATTATAAACTAATTTAATAATTTACTTCAAAGTACATCGTGTAGCTATCTGTGCATGTTGATAATAAATTTCAATCAAACAATACCAGTATATTCTAATTTATTTTAATTATGATTTATTCTAAATTTTTATCAGAGTATTTTTTTATAATATTAAATTCTTAAACAAGATTAATTATGCTGTTTAATTTATGCATTATTTTAATACCTATTTTAAAGCTGAATTAGTAATATTCTTATTATAGAAAAATATTTTAAACTATAGTTATTAAATTCGAATATTCCTAAATTTCTAGATAAAATCTTATATATTATTTTTTTTTCATTTTTAAAAATATAACTATTTTATATTTTCAATATTTTTTTAATAAAAATTTTAATATGGTTAACCCGTTTTTAATTTGAATAACAAATTTATTAGTAATTTATCTTAGTTATAATTTAAATAAAAAAGAGGTTAATTGTTTATAAGGTATTATTTTTTGAGTGTAAGTAAATTTTTAAATTAATCTAGATTGATGATATATTAAAATTGCTGAAAAGCTTAAAATGATGTGAATAGAGGAAATATGCAGAATATAGTGCGATTTTACAATGAAAAATCTCAAGCTGTATATTATAAAATATAACAAGATATTCTGAGTATCCGCACAGCTGTGTCGACAAACAAATCCGCACAGCTGTGCGGAATATGTTGAAATCTGGGCAACTTCAGCCTTGATTTGTCTTAATTCCCCCTCTGATAGGGGAAACCTCTTTGGGCTCTTAATGCCCTATTTTTAATTAATTCTTAATTATTATTAAATTATTAAGGAATAAATTAATTAACAAAATTTAATAAATTTATAATTTATCACTAGTAAGAAATCTCTATAGAGAAATTAAACTTCGTTTAATATATTTAATTTTTTATTAAAAATTAAAATTAAATTCCTTAATAATTTAATAATAATTAAGAATTAATTAAAAATAGGGCATTAAGAGCCCAGAGAGGTTTCCCCTATAAGAGGGGGAATTAAGACAAATCAAGGCTGAAGTGGCCCAGATTTCAACAATATTCCGCACAGCTGTGCGGATTTGTTTGTCGACACAGCTGTGCGGATACTCAGAATATCTTGTTATATTTTATAATATACAGCTTGAGATTTTTCATTGTAAAATCGCACTATATTCTGCATATTTCCTCTATTCACATCATTTTAAGCTTTTCAGCAATTTTAATATATCATCAATCTAGATTAATTTAAAAATTTACTTACACTCAAAAAATAATACCTTAATATACATTGCAGTTTTACCTCATCTACAAAATTCTTAATTTAAATTAAATTAGTTTTATTCTGAGAACCAATATTTAAATTAAATATTTGTAGATTCTTAATTATTCTAATTGTAAAATAATAATTTCAAACTATTAAAATCTAAAGATACTCCATATTTGTGAGAAAACCTACACACCATATTAAAATTTTAAAAATAAATAATAGGAGCAGAATAGAATCTTACTTACATAAAAATCATAAGAAAAATGTAAAGTTTCAAGAATCTTAGAAATTTTCCAATTTATTTTCTGATTTTTTATTTCTGAAAATTATTATGGCATTCACTTCATTAATCCTTTGAAGTTAATTTTTTGGTTGATAGGCTGTTCTCTGTATTAAATTAATATATATAAAAATTTATTAAATTATTAAAATTTTAATATATTGTATTAGAAAGTTGTTTTCTTACCATATCTTATTAATCAAAAGACATATTAATTTTTAATATAATAATATAAGATCCTATGAATAAATTTATTACAGATTATTATTTTGCCCTAATGGTTTTAATGAATAAAATATTATTTATGTAGTTTTATTAGTTATTCAATAATTATTATTATTTCTATTATAGCTAATTATTATGCTAATAAGATTCTATATTTCATAAAAAAATATTTGAAAGAGTAATGAATAATTTTGTGAAAAATCGGATTTGTATAAATTAAAAAAATAAATTAAGTCAGAAATATTAATAATGCTCATTATGAAACTTATTATTAAAATTTAATAGTTTAATTGAATTTCAAATTTTAATAAAAATTGGCAGTTAAAATTATGAAACTTGACAATACTCAATCAGTTTAAATATAATAGCTTGCTTAATGAAAAAACATATGATCATTTTTTGTGATAAATTACATATCTAGTATTTTATTGTATTTTACTTTATTCAGTTAATTTATACTTTATAATAAATTCCCAACAGTAAAATAATAAAAATATCAATATATACTTAGATCGGAAGAGCGTAAATATAAATTTTTAAGATTGCACTAAATTACTTATAAGCTAATTGAAGTTTAAAATTTAGTTTTTTTTATGTATAAAATAAATTTATGTAACTTCCACTATCAAGCAATCACTTATAATATAAAAGGTTTGGATATAGAGCCGAAATGAATATCTAAAGAGACATTGTTGGATCCGTTTTATAATAAAGGGAAAAGCAGAATTTTTTCCTAAGACTTTCTTTTATTCACAAAAATTTCACAATTATACATACATTAACAAGCTAATATTTCAAATATAGTGGAGCTAAAAAGACAATTATTATTTAGACTATTTTAGCATTTAATTTAAATTAATAATTTTGATGCTGAACTTAAATTTGTTGAATATGTAATTATTTTAAAATAGTATGTATAATTTTAAAATGCAATTTCCTATTTAAGCGATGCTCTTCATTGTAAGATCTAATCTTTGGTTTTATTCTAAACTTTAATTTAGTCTATTAATTATTGATGTTTTGTAAATGTTAAATTTATCGGCTCTTGCTAATGCATATATTTTTATTAGTTTTATTGTTGTATCTTATATAAAAATTCTTATCTGTTTTTGTCATTGATTTTCTGCTAAATTAAGAATAATATAAAAATAACTTCATTTAAGTAAATTTAGTTCTTCATTGTCATTTGTTTCTCTATTGAATTAAAACTTAAAAAATTTAAGATTATTTAATAGATAGAAAATTAAATCTATATTTTTATGATGAAGTATAGTCCGTTACTTTTCAAATATATAACCATAATATAAAAGAAAGTTATAATTTAAAATCTAATTATGTATTTATGAAATGTTGAGCTTGATGCACTAATTTTGAATAAAAAAAAGAATATAAATAGTTATCAAGAATTTAAAAATGATATATTTTGATTCTTGATTTATTCCAAATTCTTAAGCTTTAGATGGACTGATGCTGTTCGACTTATTAGCTAAATATTGATAAAAATATTTTAAATAGGAATTACTAAATTTAATTTATAATAAATTAGTTTAGATTGAAGTTAATCCTATTAAAAATATTTTAATAATACTCAATTTACTATTTGTAAGTCTGCTATCGGCTAGGGTCAGTAAACAATTAATAAAATATGTAAATCTAATTTAAACTTGTCAAATTTATAAGAAAATAGATCTTGCATGTCCATGGTACTTTCAAAATTGTTTTAATTTAATTAGCCTTCTCTCATAGTTTATAAATTTAAATATTATTGAATTATTTAGTTTTCTTACTCTAAAGCTTTTACAATTATTGCGATAAAAATTATGTAAATTATAATTTTATATATTAAAATTAGTCTTATAATTCATATAAGAATATCAAAAATAAGAATTTTAATATTTTATTTTTTCATTTTCCTTCCTTTTTTATAAATATTTTTCTTTTCTTAATAATTTATATTAGATAAATTGCTGTTCAATAACAGAAATGTGATTATTATATATATTTTACACAACTTAACTATCTTAAAATTTCAAATCCAGGTTCAAATTACTTAGTGAATTATTAAAAACCACAGATTCATCTTAAATTTGCTCTAATCCAAAAGCTTCTTATGATTGAACCGATAGATTTTTAAATTATTGCAACTATTAAGAGTAGACTTTTTATCTTTTTTGTCTACATTTCTGAATTAACTGTAAAAAATAATTTTAATTGGTAATTTTATATAATAATTAACTTTTTAACAAGTATAATAGAGTCATTTATTGTATCTTTAAGAATAAGTATCATATTTGCTATTAAATAAGTTAGTATTATAGCGATAGGCAAATACCCCAAGTATATTTTTAGATCTATATCTAATTAAATGTCATTCAATTACATAAAAGGTATGAACGAATAGCAAGCTAATATGAAGACTATTTCATTAATCATGGCAATTCTTTGAGGTTTCTTTTAACTGTAAGGTTGAATAAAACTTGCTAATATTAATAAAAATAGCGCAGTTTAAATTTGAAATATCAATTGCACTTAAGGCTCTTAATTAAATATAACCAAAGATAAACTGAATAAAAATCATCTGCTTCCATAAAACGCTACATATATCAGAATAGATTTTTCTTTTATGTTGAAATTTTCATAAAGTGAAGAAAATCTTTAATCTCTATATCTCCCTTCATTTAGTTGGTTGATATTTATCAAAGTAATAGCTACTTTACTGAGAATATTAGATGAATATATTTAATATGATATACTCCTAGTGTTTTATTTTCATTAGTTTTGATGATTTTTCTTATTTTCTCTTCTATATTTACTTAGTTAAATAAAAGAAGAAATTATAAACTCCATGAATATTTTTAGAATTAAGATAAGAGGTACAATTGATTAATTAAGAATTAATATTATATAGGCGTAAATTTAATATATTTAGACTAATAATTAAAGCTATTGGCTCGAATTATTTTACCTTTAAATTAAACCAATCAGAGAGTGTATATTATCTTTTACGCTATTTTTAATTGATTTTTGCTAATATAGATTTAATTCTTAATTAATCAATCGTACCTCCTAATCTTAATTCTCAAAAAATTCACGGGGTATTACAATTAAAGATATTTTCTCTCTTAATATTCACTCACTGAAATTTAAATGACTTTTTGTGTAAATTTTTATTTATTATTCAAAAATTTTCTTTTCATTTAAATAAAATACAATTCATTTTTTTGTTGTTTCCAAATAAATACACATGCGAATATAGGAATACATATTATTGTAAAAAGTAAAAATATAGAGAGGAATGATCCCATAATGTCTCCGTTAGTCTAAAATTTTAATTCGTAAATATTTATAAGAGCGCATATAGAAAGTTCGAGCTGGGCTCCCATAATAAATCTCAAAATTTGATTATATACGATTTTATCTTTCAAAAGTTTAGCTACTGCACTAAAGAAAGAAAATTACATGACAAAATAATTACCTTGCTTTATGGACACCAAACATTTGAATTATTAGTCCAATAAATAGTATTGAAAAATTTAGTACCATAAAGTAATAGCCCAAGATTCAGGATTAAATTTGAGGACAAGTAATTCATAAAATCAAAATGATCATTGAAAGCAGAGTAATCTAATTCTGTGAAATCGAATATATCATTAGACAAGTCGTCAACTGGGATTAAATTAAAACTAGCTATGTCATTTATAAGTCCAAAGAAACTTAAAGTATTAGCTGGAATTATAATGGAAGTCATTGGTAAATGCGATACTAATTAAAAACCTTCTATCATACCCCAAAGTAGTTAAGCTCCTTGACTCCTAGTATATTAAGTTAGATTAAGGATATTCTTACAAAAATATATTAACGAATACACTTGATCCAAAAATTGCTGCCATAGTTACTTTTATGGCCTAAGCTACAGCATTTGCTTATGATAAGCTGTCTGTCGAAATTTAAGGAGGAATTGTTTTGCGTATCTTATAGTTATATAAGATTTTTTAAGAAAAATCAGAACTAAAATAGAAGTCTTTTTGTGAAAATACTACTTCTATTGAATCAATCTACATCTTATATTATTAAATTAAGAATTTTACCTGACTTTGAGATACTCTATCAATTAAGTTTCCAAAATTTAATTGCATAGTCATTTTATTATCATGGAAGGTTTCTACATCAAACTCGATGGGTTTATTATGAGTACTTTAAATCAGAAATATTTCTTTAAATTTAACCTAATAATACAAATGAGAATAAGTTTTTTATAATAATGTTAATATTTTGAGAGAAGTAGTTAGTTATTGTAGTGGTATATCAGGTATAAACATTTTTTTCTCGAATTATATAGTCACAAAGCCAATATTTGTTACTTTTGATATTTTTGCTCTTAAATTATCTCTAGCAGATAATTATTTTTCAAGCTATTCAAATCTTTATGCTTAAATTTAATTAAATTTTAGAACTTCTAGATTAAAGCTGTACTCTTATAAAAATATGAAATTTTAAATATATATAAAAACTACTCTGATTTTATTTTAGGATATTTTATTTGGGGTATGGTTATTTTAAATGTGTATAAACCTTCATCTTCCTCACTTGGTATAAATCTGAATTTTTATCCATCGAATTATGTAAAACTTGCTGCACTAATTGGATCAGTCATATATTCAATTTAAAAATTAAGTAATAATTTTTTTAATGTAAATTTGATAGAGATCATTTTCAGGGTCCTCAATCTCTGGTAGTTGATATTCTGAGCTAAAAGAGCACATAGCTTTTTAGTTTTCTAAGTTATTTTTGAAAGCTGGTGGCTTATTTTTTAATTCTTGGTTCATCAATACTACTTTGAATATGCAAAGCAAATTAATTATTAAGGAGAAAATACAAAATTTACAAATATAATATTAAATACTTTCATTTGAAAATATAAGATATTTTATTTGCTTATTTTTAAATTGTTAAAATTATAAAAAATTAATTAGATTCTTGAGACTTAGAGAAATATTTTTTATGAAAAAATATTTAATATATCATCTATGTAGTGCTTATTTAAAATAGATTTAAAAATGGCCTTTTAGCTTAATATTCTGATTTTTTTAAATTAAAAATAGTAACTGCATTATATGTACATCATAAATTATGATGGTAATCATTTAAATTATAAAATTTTAATTAGCATTATATTTTAAGAAAAATCTAACTAAAATTAATAATTCTTTTGATTGTTGAGAATACAAATATAATTATTATTGATTTATTATTAAATTTCTTCTAAGAAAAGCACTATACCCTCATGATTTACATATATTAAACTTTAGAAAAAATTAAATTAAATTTTTATAAGAAATAGAATTCGTAAATTGTAAAATCAATTGCATAGCTATATAAGAAAATAAAATCTAATAATTTGCAATTTATGATTAGATCAACAAAAGAACAAAGACGACCAACTTAGTGCAGCTAAAGATATAGAGAGTCCAGCAGATCATGTAAAAGAAGCTGTCCAAAAGTAGCCTGGTAAGTCCATCAAGAAAGATGAAAGAGAATAGCAAAAATAAGAAGATTGACATGGAGATAAAAATAGAATGAATCTGCGGTGAACCTCTAAAGCAGGCAATTATTAGTAATAATTATTAGATCTTGCAAATAATATTCACCTCTATAATATTTGCATTTTAATTTACCTTAAGTTATTTACTACTACAACACTACTACTACTAATTTGCAATTTCAATATAGCATTAATGCTCTTATTCTATAATGCATTAGAAAATGTTGGCGGTCGATAACACTTTCCCTTTAGTTGCTTTAATTTTTAAGCTACCTTATACATTACAATATTCAACTTCACTTTAAAAGTATTGACATAAAAATATTTATAAATAATGAAAATTTAAATTAAAAAATGAAATTTAAAAGTATTTTGGTTTTTGTTGTGCCAAATAATCCACATTTGATTTTAAAATTGTCACGTCTGTTGGAATTAAACCAGCATTAAAAACTAAATTACTTTTATTTGAAGTCTAATAAATTGTTTATAAAAATAGTTTGATTACAAAGTTTTAAGATCTAGAGAATTTATTAATTTAACGATATGAGAAAAAAATATTTCTTGGCAAAATTTTTTTTAAAATATCATGAAGTAGAATAAAAATGAAAATTTAATAATTATTCATTTAATTTGACTAATAATTAGTGAAAATACAATTTTTTTAATGAAATGCAATTTGTTTTCGCACTATTATAACAGAATAAGTTCATTCAAAACAAGATAAGTGAACAAATAAAATATGTAAGACATAATCTCGCTAGTAAATTTGCTTATATTTATTTAGACCAAAGATTGAGGATAGAGTATGAAAAGCACTATTTTTGGTTTAAAGAATTAAACCAAAATTGAGAAATTAAAACCAATAATATTATAACTTAACTTTATAGAGAAATTGTTTTTTATTTCATGCAAGATAGATCAAGTTAATTTATAATTTAATTTTCTAAATTTACTTTTTCTCATTTCTCTACAATACTCAAAGAATTAATTCATTATTATACTATTTTAAAGGGTTTCAACTTTATATTATAAGTAATTGAATCAGTATATGGATATGTAAAATAGACAGTTTTTGGCACTAAATAATAAATAATAAAATATTATATAAAAAAACCCTATTTTAATTATTCTAAATTATTTTTTTAATATAAAATAAATAATTGTATTTTTGGCAACTCTGATACAACTAAGTAACCAGTAATAAATGGGTAATCGAAAGGATTAAAGCAGTTATAAGTTCCAACATTTGAAGAGAGATACCCTATTTATAAAATATAAAAAAATATATAAAATTGATGCAATTAGTACAAATTATTTATAATTATAAGATTGAATGAATATATTTATAAAAAACTATTATATTTTAATCATTTTTTATTAATAGCCTGATAGAATTTCAATTTTAATAAATAAAAGTATCTTGTTTTAACTTTACATTAAGTTTACTATATAAATTTTATTTAATTATTTATAGTTAAATTCTAGTCTTGGTGAAAAATTTAAAATATCATAATATTTAGAGTATATTTTTTATTATAAAAAGATTTTTAAATATAGTTTATAATTAAGTGAAAAATATGTAAAACAATAAATATTATGCAATTTTCATTTCTTTTCTAACATCAATAAACATTCGAAAATTCCGTATATTATTTTTGTATTTGTGAATATACTATATATAAAAATTTGAGCTAAATGCCTTCTGTTAAATATGCTGATCCTGCAAAGAGAAAGGTTTCAGAGCCAAGTCTAGTAGGGACAACTTATCGAATAAGAATTAGTGAAAATATTATAATTCTTAAATAAATACATTTCCACTTATATTAATATTATTGCTTATTTTTTTATTTTTTTATTTTTTAAATGAAATAGAAACATTTAAAGACAGTCCTATATTTAATCTGTATTTTATAGAGTGATATAAATTATTTAATTTAAATAGCCAAATAAGTATTAAAGATTTAAAAATGGAAAACATTTTTTATTTAATTTAAATATATGAGTATTATCTAATAATATTTATTAAAAACTATAATTCTTTCAGACAATTAATTTTCACTCAGTTTAGTGTATTTCATGAAAATATCAAATTAAAACAATGATAAAAGATAAAATAAACAATATTATCTTGTTAAGCTTTAAAAGTTTACAAAATTTTACAAAATATAATTTTTATTTCAATCTTTTAAATTAAATTAAAATAAAATTAAAGTATAAATAGTTTAAAAAATTGGATTCTAAAAATTATATTTATTTTTATAAATTTATATCTTGATTATAAAATTTAATAATTTCAAAAATTCTTAATAAATCTTTGAATATAAATCTCAACGAATGGAAATATCTAAAGTAATAAAATAATGATTTTTGTCACATTTATTCTCTTTTAGTAATTTTGTTTATTTTTCTTTTTAAATTGATTAGCTATTATCTTATTTATATATTTAGAATTTTTTTACTTATTCAATTTTTAAAAATTTAAAGATTGACATACTTTTTACAGTATCCTTTATTATTCATTATTGATTTTTTATATATTAATTTTTACTTTATAAGAATGTTTGAAGACGAATATTTCTTTGGAAAAATAAATAAGGGTATTAGAGTCACAGAAGTTCCAAAAGATGTAAAAGACCATTTAATGAATCTGTTAAACTTTAAGTTTATTGATAATATTTTATAATAAAATTCTTTATAAAATTTTCAAAAAAAAATGGATCAGTAAACATTTTTTATCACCAATTAAAATTGTTAATTAATTTTTATCAAAAATATTATCAATTTATACTTTGAAGAAGTATCCATATTGACAAAGAAAACGAATAGATTAGTAAATATAAAATGTTAATATAACATTTTAATAGATTATTGTTAGCGTATGCAGCCCCAGAACATTTATACAATTCTGACGTAGTTGTATTTTAAGTCTAGTAAAGTTAATATTTTAAATTATATATATTTTATTATTAAATTATAGTTAGCAATTTATAAACTCAAAAATATTTTAATAATATCATGCGAGAAAAATTGTCATTAAATTTGAACTTAATTAATAACTAAATTAGCAGTTATCAATTTTAGGAATAATTTACCTTGAAAAAATTTAATATAGATAATAACATACAAGCAAATTTATAATAAGAAAAATTTAATTAATGAATAATAATTAATAAATAAATAAAGAAATTTAAGATTGTGTTCCTGGAGCAGCGAGTCATTCACTATAATTTGTAAATAACAAAAAACATATCCAAAATATTTTTATTTCAGCAATAGTTACAAGTTGGAGTTACGAAATCAGTAGACCGAGAGCAAATAAGACACTGGAAAAAGTTGGAACTACAAAGAAGGTGTGGTCATAAGGATAATTGAAAGATAAAGAGCTATTTAAGAATTCTATTTCAGTAATTGTTTATACTAATACTTATTTTTTTAATTCATTTTCATTTTAAATTAAAGTCTTCCTCTGATTTTTCATAATTAAAATTACCGATCTGGCAATGTTATCAATTCAATTAGTTTTAAACTTATAACATATTGAGAAAAATAAATTTCCTTTTTAATAAGTTGTTTTAGGAAGGATTTTGTGATTTTATTTCTTTTTAATTTTACGTCTAAAAACAAAAATAATATTGTATAGACCATATTATTAAATGTTTCATAAAAACGCTGAATTATAAAATTGAATTCTATTTTATTATTTTGAGATTGTGGAAAAATTTCTTGCTATAAAAAGTTTCTGTTACTTTGTATGTTATTTTTAAAAAGTCCAAAAATAATTACTTTGTTTTCTTTTAGGCATTAATTAGACAGAATCTTTATTTATTTAATCAACATTTTTCATTTTTATTAATAAAAATTTGTAATTATTTTTAGTAAAGATCTTTTAGTATGTTAGTAGTTAGTTGAAATACGAAAAATCCAGAAGCTGTGTATTATATAATATATATAGTTTATTCCATAATACATAATCTGTACTCTCGAATGGCTCCCATAGATAAACATCTGTACTATATAAAATGTATTTTCAATTAAATTAAATTAACATCCGACTAAATAATTTTGACCTGGAGTGATATCCATATATTCTGGTTGCAATCCTCCTTGATTTTACTAAAAATTAGTATTCTTAATGTAATCAATTAAAATAAATTTTATTGTTTAATTAATAACTTGATACATATAGCTTCCAGATTAGTATATGTTTACGAACTAGTTCGCATACACGCTATCAATTTTGTAGAGCATTCAAAAAATATTAAATAAATATTATAAATTTCAATTAAATTCTCAATAAAGCTAATTATAATTTTATATTAATAATACGTCCCTAAAAAATGTACATTTAAAACAAAATTTACTTATTTTTAATTCTTTAAATAATAAAATTGATAATATCAATAATTTATATTCATTTAATAAAAAATTAAATTATTTTATTATTAAGTTCTGTGAAGCTTCGTCACCATGAAGACCTGCTACCAAAAGACTGTTCCCATTAAATTTGAAAAATTATGATCTCAAAAACTTATTTTGAAATTTATCAAAATAGTTATAAAGTTTATTATAGAGGAGGATGCTTTGAAAAAGAAAATAAGCAAATCCAGCTCCAGTATAAGTTAGTTACTTTACCCATTCACAATATATAATCTATAATCTATTAAAATAAATAAAAAAATTAAACAAGTATTTAATTGAATCTGTGAAAATTTCAATGATAATATTTTCATTTATGCTCTTTTCCTGATCTCAATTGAGATATTCTTAAATATTTTACCACTCAGCCTTTGTTGTTCAATGATATTATATTTTGAAATAAGATTAAAAAGGTTTGTGTTACAAGTTGGTTTTTATAAACTCTTATATTGATCCCATTTCAATATATTCAGGTCTGTCACATCTAAATATATAATAGTCTTGAGCTAATTAAATTTAAAGGAGAGTATGTAAACTTGTGAAATTATTTTAAAACTGTTATTTTTATTAAAAAGATTAAATGATATTTTAAGTTATGATAAAAACTAAATAATAATAATAATCTATTCATTTTCTTCTTTTATAGTAAGGTCGATAAAATTAAAGTAGTCAAAATAAAAATACTAGCATTTTTTACATTTGTTTGCAAACTAAATTTTAACTAAATTATATTTTAATAAGTCTATGAAAAGCATTTTCATAAATTTATGTTTAAAAAGCTTAATTAATATTTATAAAGTAAGGCAATATAATTTCCTATCCATATTTTTGTTTAATAATCTTAAAACTTCAAATTCAAATTTAAGATGTAGTTATATTTTTTTATTTTGATTGTACTGCTCTCAAATCTTAGTTCATCATTACAATTTAATTTTGAACGGTGCCAGTTCCATTCCCATAATCTTAAAATTTGTAAAGAAATTTAAAAAATATTTCTTCATATATAGTTCTGATTAAATAAGAATTTCCACTTCCTTAATAAAAATGTAAATAATTGGTTATTTATTTAATTTAAATTAATTTAAATCCACTACTATCAATCTGAAGTTATTGATACCTATCTCTGTAGCAAACCTCATTAAAAGTTATTGCATGCGTAATATTGCCATTAACTTTAAATTTTATGTAAATTAATTTGTCAATATAAATAAAACGATTAAATTATTATTTATTAAAATGTTTGATTTTTAAATAGTAATTAATTCAAAAATGAACTTTCTCAAACGAGATAAAAATTTGAGAAAATGACGAAATGGCATTAAATGTAAAGGGTCTTGTTTTAATGACTGCTATCATAAAATCATTATTTATTTCAATGTCTATCACACCTTCAAGGTAAACATTATGTGTTGTCACAGGATTAACAAAAATAATAGTAAAATAATTTTTTTTAATAATAAATTTTCTAATTATTTTATGAATTTATTTTTGAATAAAGAAACAAATATATATGTTATTTTTAATTTTCTGATTAGGTATAGAATAAAAATTTAACCATTTCAATCTGGATTTAATAGTTATTTAAAATGACTAAATTCTAATTTTAATTAATAATAATTTATTCTAATTTATTGGATTTATCAACTTCATTGTGATAAAATCCAATGAAATTAATTTTAACAAAATATAAATTTTATTTTTGCATTATGAAAGGTGTAGTTGAAGTCGGGCTATTTTATTTTACTCCACCAAAAATTAGGTTTTCATTATTGTCGACTTTAAATTATATTTTTAATTAGTTGTTTAATTATAAGTTCAATTTAATTTAAATTCTTTTTTCTCTATAGACAGTGTCTTTCATATCATACTTGGTTATAAAATTGAATATTTTAGGTTTAAGGGAAATAAACACAAATATTACCCTTTAAATTTTTAAGCTAAATTTGTTCTATATAAAATATATTTTAATTGAGATGAGTATTTTACGAATAATAAATTACTTCAAAGCTTTAAATTTTTTAATAAATAAGATTATATTTTATAGTAATAACTTCAACAACTGATGTATGGAAATTATCACCAATGCCTTCTCCAATCATAATAGGTAGTTACTCTTGTGTAAAGCAGGTTGTAGGATCAGGAAATTAAAATAAAACCCATTAATCAATTAAGACATGAGAATAGGAGTTAAGAACAATTAAATTAAAAATTAATTATAACTGCCTAATAATATAAATAATTAGACTAAAATCAAATTAACACACCCTGATTGGATTACTTTATAAGGACAATTAATCGAGCCAATAGTTTTAATAATTAGCCCAAACATTATAATTATACGCCAATAATAATTAATTCTTAATTTAATTGTTCTTAATACCAATTCTCATGTCTTAATTGATCTATGGGGTTTTATAATAATCATGTAAAAGATTTTAAAAATAGTCCGTAGCCTGATACTCCATAAAACTAAATTAATATGTTATCGAATATTATTGTTTATATATATATATATATATATATTTCAATACAAGACAAGGTTCTTAGTAAAAATTAACATTTAAATTTAAGTGTAAATTATTGAATAATTTTTGCAGAAAATATATTATTAATTTTTTAATTTAATTAAATTTAAATATATAAATTGATCGATTATAATTTAGTTCAATTAAGGCCTAATAAATACCTGCAAACTATAACATAAATTATAAATTTATAAATAACCAGAAAAATGAAGTTTGCATTAAAGATTATTTATAAAGATTAGCACTTAATTAAGATATTTAGTTCTTGTTGTTTAATAATAATTTCAAAAGCAGAATTTATATAATCCTGCTTTTTTGTAAATTAGAATCTAAAAATTAATTATCTTTAAAAAATACAATTACCATTATTTTTATATTTTAAAATGTTTTTAATTCCTAAAACCATGTACTAGTTCATACATATTTATTCTATAGAAGTATTTCGGTAATCACCTTCAGATAAAATTTAGTTATAAATATATTTATTAAATGCATGTTCATTATTTTATAATTATATCCTATATATTTAAATATCAAGATTCAATTAAAAATAAATTATTATATTATTACTACTTTGAATTTCTTAGTTTAATAATGTTCTTTGTTATTAAAAGATCTCAATGTAACTATTTCAATATTTTAATATAAAATATTAAAATTTAATTTTGACAGTGAGAGTTACTTCTATTTGACTATCTTCAAGTTTTTAATCACTTGTAAAGATACTAAACTCAAGTGAGTTTTAATCAAAATCTAAGAAATCTTGATGAATATTGACGGATGGCTTTTAAGACGTTAAGGAATATTGTAGATTTTATACACAGTAGGAGTTACTATACTTTATCAAATATTTTATAAACATTTTTTAGACTTTGGAGCAGCAATTTTTAACTTAGTGGGTTTATCTCCTATAAAGTATAGCTAATCTTAGATTATTACTTTACTCTCGAATCTTGGGAACCAATCACAATATTTCCTTATAATTTTAAAACTAATTGAGCTATGAGTATTCATTAAAGTGGTATCAACATAAAATTTAGCTGTTACTCCAATTTAATAAACTTTTTCTTCTTCTATTAGTAAACTTAAGAGATTCTAATCAATTTTCAATGTATATGGAGGAGCTTGATCCAAAGTGAAAGATTGCAAAACATTCTAATTTTACTGATCGTAAATTTAAATATATTATTTGTAATTGCATAGCTATCAGTACATGTTTGAATCTAATAAATATTATGAATATTTAATATTAATATTTAAAATGAAGCATAACAAAATTTTTCAGCTTAATAATAGAAAAAATAAGCAACTTAATATTTATAAATAAATTGTTTACTAAAACGATTGAATGTATGATACATTACAAGTAAATATCCTTGTTTTTATATTGTTTTCAGCTTAATATTTTCTATTTTCTAAGATCCTAATTTATATCATATAAAATTAGCTGTTATTATTAAATATCAAATATATAATATTTACAAAATTTGAGTTTTATTTTAATCAATATAAAATTAAAGATAACATCATTAAATAAAGATTATTATTACAATTTTTTCCTTTTAATGCATAGATTTAATTTATTTGATACTCCATAGTTGGTAAGAAACCTAAAATATTTTTTATCAATATCTAAAAAATTAATACAGATAAAGATCAAAACTTACAGGTAATTTATTAAGAAAACGGCAAGCTTTATTGAAATAAACTCGTTTGGATAATTTTTTAACTTAAGTTTTATTTAATACTTTTTTAGAAATTAGCTTGATGCTATTTATTTATTTTGTTTGAATGCTGATAATTTGCTCTCGTGTTCATAAGTTTAAAATTAACACTTGATATTATATATAGTATTATAAAAATCAAATAAGTTAAAGTATTTGCCATAGGATATTCTTATTAATTATTATAATTTTGATTAAACAATTTAATTATGTTAGTATATTATAATTTTGATCAAAATGCAGTTTTATTATTTCAAGTAAATAAACTATTTACTTTGGAAATAAAAATAAATTATTTATAAACCAATAATTTGACAAGTCAAATTACTTTGTGTTATCTTTAAAATATCAACAAACTTTTATGCCAAACTTATTCTTTTTTAATTAGAAGCCTTAAGTTAATTTAATATAGATAAATTAAACTCAATTTTTGCTGACTATAATCAATCATTTTTTACACAATAAAATATTCTCAAATCTGGTTGATTTTAATACTAAAAGACGTACAATTTCCCAATTAATTGTATTTTATAAATATTTATTTAGTTTTTATAGGAATGTTAAATTGATTTGTTTTAATTTTATTTTCTAACTTTTTTTTCTAAATTAAGGCTTTACTAGCAATTTTATATTGACAAAATAAAAAATTAAAATTTATTATAAATATCAATAAGTTAATTTTAAAAATTAAAAGCGAAAATATAAATAGTATTCATAATGAAATTTATTAATGTGCGATTTCATTCTTCATTTTAATTTAGTGTATCAATTACTAGTGCCTTGTAAATGCTTAATTTATTGATTCATTATATTTCTTTTCATGAAATTAATTTTATTTAAATATGAATCCTTTAGAGTTATATTGTTGCTAATATAAGATTAATATTTATAAAAATATTTTAATTTATGCTACTCAGGCAATTGTATATTTTAATTTTAAACCCCAAAACCCTATAAAATGTTTTTATTCGATGTATTTTTCTTTAATGAATTATTATAAAGGGTAAGTTATTTTATTTTCTTATTAATTATTTATTAAATTAAAAGTGAATAAGTTATATATTAAACTATTTGCTTTTATGAGATTTTGGAACTATTTAGAAATTTAAATATAAATTACTTAAATGGAATTTATATTAATTATTAATATGAATAATAAAAGAAGAAAATAAGACAGTTAAGAATGATTTGAATTTATATAATTATAGATATAAATTCTTAAATTATTAAGAAATAAAGATTACATTACTTTAATTAAGAATTTATCATTTTAGATATTTCATTAAATACGCATTTTTATTATTTATAATATTTTTTATTTATTATAGAGTATCTATCTTAATTTAATTAAATAAAATATATATCTTTATAAGAGAAATTTACTTTTTCTAAATTTCTAAAATGGTTCTGTTTAAAGCATTTCCTATACCCATTTAATCCTTTATAAACTATAAAATTTAAAAAACATAATACTATAAACATCTTGTTATTATTTTTGTGTTAAATTTTGAGCATAAGCCCGCTCTTTTCTAAACTATTTAAAATTATTAATTTAATTAAAATTTATTTTGATTGTTCATTAGCATTTACTTTTATTTCATAAGTAATTTAATGATGGGTATCTTATTACTTAATTATATATATTATTTATATAAATTCATTTAATTGCTTAAGCTTAATTTATAATTTTGAAGTTATATAAGCTAAAATAACTATATCAAATTTTTACAGAATCTATTAGATATTTAATTATTCTTTATAAAAACATATACAATCATTTGTACAAGTAATTAAAAATAATTACTAATTATTATATACTTGTCAAATTTATAGGAGAATAAATCTTAATCTTGCTAACTATGTTCAATGTTATAATAGTTTTATGAATTTTCCCTCCTTGTTTAATAAAATGATATAAATATATTCATAAAATATAATTAGTTTTCTTCCTCTGTAGCTTTTAAAATATTGCAAATATTTATATTGATTTGAATTTTTAAATGAGATTATCAAAAATTCTTATTGATTTAAAATATTAAAATTATTTTTGATTGAATCATATAATTACATCAAATGTAGAGTTTTTTCTTCGTACTATCTTATAATAATTTTTATAATCAAATTAATAAATTCTCATTATAAAATTTATTTATATGTATATCAATATGATGAATACAAAAATAAATCAATTTTTTTAAATTTAAATAACGATAATGCTTTATAAGAAAGATAAATTTTTTTTTATTTTTAAAGTATCTCATTTTAATTTAATGAGTGATTATAAGTTTATGAATTTATTTTTGATAGCGCCAAGAAACAATTATTTTGGTGTAATTTTAGGGGGAAGTTTCCTTGTATATTAATTTTTACATGTAATCTTTATGAGTTAAGAAAAAACTATTTATTTAATGTTTTCTGACCAATTAACTGTTAAAGAATATGTGTGACACAGTTTAAAAATTAAGAATTTTCTCATATGTAAAATGTAAAATATTTTAGATTTGGATACAGTAATATAATATAATAGAATTATTAAAATGAGACAAAATGATAAGAAAAATTATAAATTCATAGTGTAAAATTTGAAAGTTAATAGATATAAATCAAATTATATCAAAAGATAACAGTTTATATTATTGCTTCTATACTTGTAATAAAGGAAAATTTTTTAGAACTGGTTAAAAAAATCATTTCTAAGATATATTTAATTTAAATAAATTAAATATTTTACATTTTTAAAAAAATTTTCTCTAATTTCTTTTTCATCATCATATCGTAGGGCAGAAATCTCCCCCCCCACTAATTTTATATTTTTATATTAATGAACTATTTGAAAACTATTTTATTATCTTTGTACTAAATGTTATTGATTTCGCAGTTTCTTTTTAACTTTTTTTATACTGCTCAACTATATCGCATTTTTCCCTATCCAAATTAATTTATAAATATATTTTTGTAAATGATATTCAGGAATTTATCCGCTATATATGTTTCTACTTATGATAGTTTTTTATGTAATTTCAAAATACCATTTGATTTAATCTAAATATTAATATATCTTCTTACATTCTTTTATATCTTTTTTTATTGGATCATAATATTGAAACAGATTTATATTTTTAAATCCATAGTATTATATTAACAAAATAAATACTACAGACTCATTTAAATTTATTAATGCTGTTTTAAATCATCAGAACTAATTATTTAAATTTTAAAATTCTCTTTATAAAAACATTATTTGAAGAATTTTAAAATATATATTTTCTTTTATAATATTATTTAATTCAACAATATATGTTTTAATAATAATATAAATTAATTTTACGCAACAACTTGGCTTTCTTGAAAAATATTACTTAAAGAGTTATTGAAAACTATGGACGAGTCTTCTATTTGTTGCATTACGAAAGATTCTTATTATTATTATGAAAGCATATCTACTTATTAAGATTATTTATAAAATAATTCAAATGGATCAAATTGGATTATTTTTGTCATAGTGCTTAAGACTGAAACAAAACAATTTCTATAAAGATAAAATCCCTCTATTTTATTAAATCTTCATTAAATTACATCAAATAAATATTGTAGACTGCTTGATTTATTTTGTTTTACAACTAAATAAAAGCCTTTATTTATTGTGAAAAACGTGGTTTAGTGCAAATGAAATTTACAATAACCACTTTGTTTATCCAGTTTGAAATACTTAAATTTATAAGAAAACTAATTTCACAAATAAATTCGAAAGACTAGAAATGAAGAAAGTACTTTCTCAATAAAATAGATAGAAAAGCTTCATTTCTAGAATATCCCAGCATTGATAGATTATCCCTATGGCATTAATTATCTTAAGTTATATTAAATAAAGACAAAAGTTAAATGCAGAGAGTTTCTTTTAAATAGAATGAACAAAGTTATTTACTTTAATTTTCATGCGAAAAGACACAAAATTGTTATGTGATGCAATAATTTGGAGAAAGGGAAAAGTAATTATATTTATTAAAATAATAGTTTAAAATTTTTAAAAGCTAATTATTTTTCTTTTTAATAACTTACTAACTCTCTTAGTATTAAGAGTAGATTTTTTGTTTCTTTATTTTGCACTTTTGAATCAACTTAATAATTTAAAAATTAATGAAAATTGTTATTCTAACTTATGTGTATCTTATATTATTTCTTAGAAAATTATTATCATATTTGCTATTAAATAAGTTAGGATTATGACAATTGGTACATAGCCTAAATATATTTTTATATCTATATCTTGCTCTATACTATTTAGTTGCAAAAAAGGGATGAAAGAATAGCAAGCTAACATAAAAACTACTTCATTAATCATTGCAATTCTAAATAATTTCTTTTCAATGTAAGGTTTAATGAAGCTTGTAAGCATGATTAATATCACTGATGTCAATATTTAGAAAATTAATTGAATCTAAGGTTCATTATTAAATAGTATTAGAGATAAAGTGAACATGAACATCCTGTTTCCATAAAATGCTATATAAATTATTATCCCTTTTTATTAGATACTAAAATTCTCATATAGCAAAGAAAATCTCTCATCTTTGTATCTATCCACATTTATTTTATAATTTTTAGGAGGTATAAATTTAAGGAAGAGTTAATTTAAGAGGATTTAAAGATTATTTTTTAATTATAATAAATGATGTATAAAAATTGAATCTCTTTTGCGATCTTGATCTTACTATTAGGATTTTAAAAATGTGTGAACTTTTGTAGAAATTTATAGTTTTTATAAAATTATGAAAGATTTAACTACTTACATTTAACTGAGTAGAATTATTATTGTTAAAATAGATAAAAAAAAAGGAAATTTTACAAATACAAATTAATCTTTAATTAATATAATTAATAAAAACTGCATTGAATTAGGAGTGTGTGTAATACTAATCAGTTTTAGTTTTAACATTAATTAATTAAATCTATAATATATTTTAGTGATCTAGTGGTCTGGCCGGGGTTTTTTGGTGGTCTCACCGAAGCTAAGGATGCACTTATTGTAGACGAAGTAAACAGAGATCAATACTACATCAATGTAACTGCCAGCGACAACTTCAACACCGACTCCACCGTTACCGGTGCTATCTTCAAGACATCAAATTCTACCAACTCAAAATGAACATCCTTGAAAATCTTTAACTTGTCACAATAGACATTGAGAAAGTTTCTCTAGTAAGAGCCGTGTCATACACCCAGCCAGACCACTAGACCACTAATGCTAAATTATAGATTTAATTAATTAATATTAAAACTAAAACTGATTAGAATTACACACACTCCTAATTCAAGGCAGTTATAATTAATTATTAATTAAAGATTAATTTGTATTTTTAAATTTCCTATTTTTATCTATTTTAACAATAATACGACTATATTTTTATAAAATACTACATTTTTTTATTGTTTCCAAACAGTTACACAAGCAAAAATAGGTATAGATATTATTATAAAAAGCAAAAATATAGAAAGAAATGATGCCATTATATCTCCATTAGTCTCAAACTTTAATTCGTAGATATTTATCAGAGCACACATAGAAAGTTCTAACTAAGCTCCCATTATAAATCTTAAAATTTGATTATAGACTATTTTCTCTTTAATCTTTTTTGCAATTAAACTAAATGCCAAAGTTATTTAAAAGTATTAAAATACCTCTTTCTATGAAATCCAAACATTTGAATTATTAGTCCAATAAATAGGATTACAAAGTTCAGCACCATAAAGTAAAACAAAAGCCCAATGTTATGAATTAAGTTTGAGGAAGAGTAATTCATAAATTCAAAATGATCGTTAAAAGCACTGTATTCCATTTCTGTAAAGTCAAACAAATCATTTGATAAGTCGTCTACAGGAATCAGATTGAAGCTTGCTATGTCATTCAGTAGTCCAAAAAAACTTAATGTGTTAGCAGGTATGATAATGGAAGTCATCGGTAGATGAGATATCAATTAAAACCCTTCGATCATTCCCCAAAGCATTTACGCTCCTTAACTCCTAAAATAATGTTAAAAGTTAATGTAAATACTTACAGGAATATGTTTAAAATCATACTTGATCCAAAGATCACACTCATAGTTATTGTAATAGCCAAGGCTATAGCATTAGCTTATGATAAGTTGTCTAAAGAAATTTAGGGAGGTATTTTCTTGCTGATCTAATAGTTTTATTAGACTTTTTAAGAAAAATCTGAACTATAATAGAAGTTCTTAATCCAAAATACCACTTGGATAGAATCAATCTAAAGAAAAAATTATCAAAAAACCTTTCCTTACTTGAGCCTGAGACACTCGATCAATCATATTTCCAAATTATAGTTGTATACTCATGATATTCCCATAAAAAGTTTCTATTTGAAAATCTATAGTCCTACTAGATTCACTCTAAACCAAGAATATTGATTAAAATAATAAGATGAAGTTTAATTTAACAAATTATAAATAATTGGATGAATATTTTAAGCGACAGATTTAATTGCTCAATAAGTATTTCAGGTATATTCATGTTTTTCTCAAATTAAATAGTCATCATGCCCGTGTTAGTTATTTTATATATTTTTGCTCTTAGATTAGCTTGGGCATATATTTTCTTCTCAAGTTATTGAAATTTTAAAGCTTAAAGCTCATTAAATTTTATGACTTCTAAATTAAAACTGTACTCTTTAAAATAATATCAAAAATCTAAAACTTATACTCTGATTTAACTTTTGTGTTACTAACTTGAAATATTATAATTTTAAAAATGTAAATGCCTTCATCATTATTATTAGGACTAAAAATGAAACTTTATCCATCAAATTGTACAAATTTGTTTGCTGATATTGGATCAGTCTTAAACTCAATTTTTAAATATTTTAAAATAAAAATTTGATAGAGATCGTTTTCAGGATCCTGAATTTATGGTAGTTCGTATTCTAGACTAAATGTACACATTCAAAACCCCAAAACCCCTTAGTGAGGTTTATAAGTGCTTTGATTTGTAGGGTATAGTTGGGGTCTTATTGGGGTTAGTAGAGAAAACGCAAGTTTTATGTGAATTTAATGAATATTTAATGACTATTAATGTGCTTAATTCAAACAAATTTTATCTGCTTATCTTTGTGGTATCTCTTGAACTTAGCTCTCTTTAATGTTTCAAGTATATCTTCTAATGATGATCTTGGATATGCTGGAGCTCTTACTATGATCATCTCAACCATTTTCTTAATCTAAGTGCATACATCTTCTTGCTTTATATGTTTAACAGCCATGCTTATTGATATTACTTTTCTTGCTTTGTTCCGAAGTAAGACATACTTTCCATATCGCACTCTAAGATAATTGCTGCTACCGCCCAGACATCCCACTAAACAGAGCCATTAGTCCACTTCTCTCTTATTGGGAAGTACCCAGGTGTGCCTAGCACTTTAGCTAAAGTCACTATTTCTTACCTTATTGCTCTATTGAAATCAATGACTACTATTTCTAAAGGACAGAGATTTAGCATTACATTTTCTGGCTTCAAATCTCTATGAACATACCCTAGATCATGCAGCTCTTTCACACCCTTGGTCATTTCCGTGAGTATCTCATTCAAGTCATCTGGGTATCTATTATGGTAGAGATAATCTCTTAGAGTCATTTCAAATTTCTTAAGTCGTAGTGCAATAAAACCATGTCCAAGAATAACTCCATCGAGTTTAAGCAAGTTCTTGCATCCTTTTATGAGCCTCTCTTAGTATTATGTATTCATTGGCAAACTCATTTTGATACTGCTCGTTCCTAATAAGATATTTGAAAGGACATACTTTATAAGCATACTCATCAACTAATATGAGTTTTGCCTTGTTAGGCACATCAATATGTAAATAGTTGTCAATGCAAAAACTGAGATCTACTGCATTTAATGCAGGTATATACATAGCTCTCTCTTACAAGCATGCTATATATAATTCATTAGCTGGTTGGTTCATTGACTCAAAACGTTTCTGCTTCTTAAGTCTCTCTTCCTGCTCTCTTTAAGACTCTACAGTATTGGACTTTCTCTTGGCTGGTATAAGTATTTATGTTTCTTTATCTTGCATTAAAACTCACTTAAATGATGTTTTTGCATGTGTCTTTTAACTTTAGCTGAGTGAGTGTAAGACTTCATGCAAGTCGTGCACTAATACCTGCCATCGACCTTTTCGTGCTTAATATATATCTTAGCTCTCCCAGAGTGCATCTCTTTGATGTGCCTCTTCAAGCTCGAATCAGTTGAGAAGAAATTTTAGCATTCATCACATTAGAATTCTTTAATCTTTTCTAGTGGGAGATGTTCTTTTAACTCCTCAACATCTTCGATTAGCGTTTAAATACTTATCTCTGCTCTCTGCTTCCTGATATTTATTTCTAGAACAAACACCTCTGATTAAAACTCAAGAGCTTTAAGCTCTGGCTCCTTTTCAATGTATATGATCTCTGGCTTCTTAGTTTATACAAAGTTTAGCTAAGATTATCCACTGCCAAGAGAGACTGCTTTGCGATTTAAGTTAGCCGCCATATTTAAATTCAAATTTAAATTTCTATTATAAAGCTCTAATAACCTCTCTAGTTATAGTAACTTTGTATAGGAGTTGGTACTGCAACAACAATGGTTGATTCTTAGGCGTTAGACATCATATTTATACTAAGTTTATAACTATAAATTTTCTAAATTCATGCTTAATATTTTTAATTTTGGTACCAACTTAGAAAAAATTCAGGTTGGTACTGGTACCAATTAGGTTTTAAACCATTTTGGAACTTTTCCATTAAAACATAATTAGTTTAAAACTAGGTACTAATTAAGTTTTGGTACTATTAAATTGGTACCAATTAAAATTAAACGAATTTAGTACCAGTACTAATTAAATTTAAACAAATTTAGTACTAATTTAATGGAACTAAATTGATAAAAATGGAGCTCAATCACTGCAGTTTGTTACAGCTTCTGCAAACTTTCTCCACGTATCTTTGCAGGGTTGACCTCCTATAAGATGCCCATATTTAATAGTAAGATTTTAAACAAAAGGATCCAGAAGTCTATAAGTTATAATTTGAAATTCATTAATAGGAAGAGGAACAAAGATGGAATCACTCAATGATCAAATGAAAAGAGTCGAGGCTCAAGAAATGATATCAAGATTCAGAAGTAAGGAAGATCTCTATCGATACCAAACTTTACATGGTAAGATAACTTGATGATTATTAACATATTATACAGTTGGTTTAATCCTTCCTACGATGGAAGGTACCAAAATTTCATTCTTGAAAGCAATACTTTGTGAGGAGAAGAAAGCTTTTAAAAATAAAGAGATTAAACTAATCGAAATTCCAACTACCCTGAGATTTCAGTCACTAATCTTTATGAGGATGCCATGTAAGATGAGGAAGTGGTAGTTTACCTTCCTACCAAGAAACAACTCTCTAATAAACGCCCAGAGAGGAACTTCTTCTTTGGTGTTCTTGGTACAATAAAAGAGGATTATCTCAGAGAAATTATTGAAGAAGCACATAAGAAACGATATTCTATTTCTCCTGAAGACTAGAAGAAGCAAGGCATTCTAATAAGCTCAGCTTGGCTAGAGGAACTTAAGAAGCATCCTTATCTTTCAAGTAAGCTTTGACATATAACTTTGTAGGAAAATCTGGCACTGGTATATATCTTATGAAAGAGCATGCTAAGGTTCATAGAGAGAGAAAGTCACAGAAAATTCATGAAGTGAGCAAGAGACTTTATAAAGATGTTTAAAAGCCAGATGAAATGAACATAGATGCAGGAGCTGGCACAAAGAGAAGAAATATGGGCCCAAGCAAGCCATAAGAAGAGGAGAAGAAAGAGAAGCCAAACCCATTTATGGGCCAGTTTAATATGTGAATATATTCATTCGTTTAAATCTAAAACTTATTTATAAACATTCATTCTTCCCTTTCTCGCACAAATTGTTGTCTTATCTACGCTCACTCTCTTACAGCTGCTTTGAATCAAGTCTACTGTATCGATGGGCAAGTCATGCATAAGATGATACAGCAGAAGCTTCTTGTAGTGAGTCTTTATTTAACTCCAGTAGAATTCTATTCCATTAAATTAAGGGCTGTAAGGAACGTTGTATACAGGAGTTATGTTTAACTCTTCATAAGCTTTCTTAGACTCCTTAGTCTTATGAACTGATAGGTTATCAACAAACAGGATGATCTCTTGGTTGCTATACTTCTCTCTGAGCTTATGTAGGAACTCTATATACTACTCTCGCTTAATAGAGCGAGGGTGAATCACATAACTCTCTAAGCCTGAATCTTCACTTATACCAGCTAAAATTGCATGAGTGACTACCTTTACTTTTTAGTCATAAACTTCTATGTTATCATACTTCTTGTACCATGACTTATTAATAAAAGTGTTGAACGTAAACACAGCTTCATCTGCATGTATGAACTTGATGTTATAGTCAATAGCTCTCTGCATTTAATCATATATATAGTTTAAATTATTACTATAAAATGGCACTGTAAAATCAATCACTCTCTTAACTCTGTTGACAGTCTTGAAAGTAATACCATTTCGTCTATAAATATTGGCTATAGTCTAAGGAGAGATACGCATGTCTGGAAACTTGCGATGAAACATGACAGCTCGTTAGTCAAGAGGAAAGTGAGCCCAATACTTTAATGTCTTAGAGTCACAGAGATAGTCAATATGGACCTGTGAGAACTTTTATTTTCTTGCAGGATGTTTTCAAGAGCCTGAGTTATAATGTTAAACAGCTAACAAGCAATGATACCTAACAGTTGAGGCACTCTTGTGTAGGAGTCTTGCTATGGCTGTATAATTCAACACTGGTTTGACTTAGTCTATATTAATACTTGTACCATACCTAAGCTTAAGCAGTAAATCTAAATATTACTCATCATAAATAGACCCTAAATTTCGCTAATTTCTATTTCTCATTTTGCAAATTGGCCTAATTTCTCTACTAACCCCAATAAGACCCCAACTATACCCTACAAATCAAAGCACTTATAAACCTCACTAAGGGGTTTTGGGGTTTTGATTGCTATTTAGTTTTCTAAGTTACTTTAAAAAGTAGGTGCTTAATTCTTAAATTATTAACTCATTAATACTTCTTTGAATTTATTTAAATTTTAATAATTAAAATGTTTACTTTCTATAAATCTAAGCTGTAAACATTATTAAATACAATAATTTTGGAGTAATATTTTAATTTAAATATTATTTTTAATATCATAGATCCGAACAATAGCTAATTGTTTGCTAAATTTTAATTACAAATTAATATCTTTTTATTGACTTGATCAGTAGTAGGACTATTTATTTCTTTCCAATTTTCTTAAGAGGTTATAATTTAAAAATAAGGGGCAAAAATTTATAATATACTCTATAATTTGCTTTTTTAATTGTCAATTTAATGATGTTGAAGATCTAAATAGATTATTATTATGAATTAATTTTTATGATTAGATGTAAACATTTATTATATTTAAGAAATCTATTTAGCACTCGTTATATATGATAAATTAATTTTAATGAATTTAAGTTTTATCAAGTTTATTCATCAATTCAATAGCAATATTATTATCGTAAATTTCAAAATCAATTGCATAGCAAAACATAATATATCTAATAATGTGCAATATCAATATAGCATTAATATTCTTTTTCTATAATACACTCAAAAGTATCAACACTTTATAATTCTTCGCTTTTGGTAGCTTAAATTTTTAACATTCCCTATACATTACAATATTGCACATTATTCTAGAAGTAAATTGAAAATTTTTTAATAGAAAATGTTTAATTAAAAAATTTAATAAACCCTTTTTAAAATATAATTCAAAAGTATGATGGGTTTTACAAGACTAAATTCTTAATACCGTCGTTATTAACAATTTAGACTTCACTTGGAATTTAAGCATTATTATACATTATAGCATTCGATATGGAAAGTACAGTCAACACCCCAACCCTAACAAATTCCATACAAATTAAAGCACTTATAAACCTCATTAAGGAGTTTTGGGGTGTTGACTGTACTTTCCATATCGAATGCTATAATGTATAATAATGCTTAAATTCCAAGTGAAGTCTAAATTGTTAATAACGACGGTATTAAGAATTTAGTCTTGTAAAACCCATCATACTTTTGAATTATATTTTAAAAAGGGTTTATTAAATTTTTTAATTAAACATTTTCTATTAAAAAATTTTCAATTTACTTCTAGAATAATGTGCAATATTGTAATGTATAGGGAATGTTAAAAATTTAAGCTACCAAAAGCGAAGAATTATAAAGTGTTGATACTTTTGAGTGTATTATAGAAAAAGAATATTAATGCTATATTGATATTGCACATTATTAGATATATTATGTTTTGCTATGCAATTGATTTTGAAATTTACGATAATAATATTGCTATTGAATTGATGAATAAACTTGATAAAACTTAAATTCATTAAAATTAATTTATCATATATAACGAGTGCTAAATAGATTTCTTAAATATAATAAATGTTTACATCTAATCATAAAAATTAATTCATAATAATAATCTATTTAGATCTTCAACATCATTAAATTGACAATTAAAAAAGCAAATTATAGAGTATATTATAAATTTTTGCCCCTTATTTTTAA
Source organism: Oxytricha trifallax (assembly GCA_000711775.1). Taxonomy (NCBI): domain Eukaryota; phylum Ciliophora; class Spirotrichea; order Sporadotrichida; family Oxytrichidae; genus Oxytricha; species Oxytricha trifallax. Next base: position 60,607 of record ARYC01017138.1, read on the forward strand.
ATTATAACCTCTTAAGAAAATTGGAAAGAAATAAATAGTCCTACTACTGATCAAGTCAATAAAAAGATATTAATTTGTAATTAAAATTTAGCAAACAATTAGCTATTGTTCGGATCTATGATATTAAAAATAATATTTAAATTAAAATATTACTCCAAAATTATTGTATTTAATAATGTTTACAGCTTAGATTTATAGAAAGTAAACATTTTAATTATTAAAATTTAAATAAATTCAAAGAAGTATTAATGAGTTAATAATTTAAGAATTAAGCACCTACTTTTTAAAGTAACTTAGAAAACTAAATAGCAATCAAAACCCCAAAACCCCTTAGTGAGGTTTATAAGTGCTTTGATTTGTAGGGTATAGTTGGGGTCTTATTGGGGTTAGTAGAGAAATTAGGCCAATTTTCAAAATGAGAAATAGAAATTAGCGAAATCTAGGGTCTATTTATGATGAGTAATATTTAGATTTACTGCTTAAGCTTCGGTATGGTACAAGTTTTAATATAGACTAAGTCAAACCAGTGTTGAATTATACAGCCATAGCAAGACTCCTACACAAGAGTGCCCCAACCGTTAGGTATCATTGCTTGTTAGCTGTTTAACATTATAACTCAGGCTCTAGAAAACATCCTGCAAGAAAATAAAAGTTCTCACAGGTCCATATTGACTATCTCTGTGACTCTAAGACATTAAAGTATTGAGCTCACTTTCCTCTTGACTAACGAGCTGTCATGTTTCATCGCAAGTTTCCAGACATGCGTATCTCTCCTTAGACTATAGCCAATATTTATAGACGAAATGGTATTACTTTCAAGACTGTCAACAGAGTTAAGAAAGTGATTGATTTTACAGTGCCATTTTATAGCAATAATTTAAACTATATTTATGATTAAATGCAGAGAGCTATTGATAATAACATCAAGTTCATACATGCAGATGAAGCTGTGTTTACGTTCAACACTTTTATTAATAAGTCATGGTACAAGAAGTATGATAACATAGAAGTTTATGCCTAAAAAGTAAAGGTAGTCACTCATGCAATTATAGCTGGTATAAGTGAAGATTCAGGCTTAGAGAGTTATGTGATTCACCCTCGCTCTATTAAGCGAGAGTAGTACATAGAGTTCCTACATAAGCTCAGAGAGAAGTATAGCAACCAAGAGATCATCCTGTTTGTTGATAACCTATCAGTTCATAAGACTAAGGAGTCTAAGAAAGCTTATGAAGACCTAAACATAACTCCTGTATACAACGTTCCCTACAGCCCTTAATTTAATGGAATAGAATTCTACTGGAGTTAAATAAAGACTCACTACAAGAAGCTTCTGCTGTATCAACTTATGCATGACTTGCCCATCGATACAGTAGACTTGATTCAAAGCAGCTGTAAGAGAGTGAGCGTAGATAAGACAACAATTTGTGCGAGAGAGGGAAGAATGAATGTTTAAAAATAAGTTTTAGATTTAAACGAATGAATATATTCACATATTAAATTGGCCCATAAAAGGGTTTGGCTTCTCTTTCTTCTCCTATTCTTATGGCTTGCTTGGGCCCATATTTCTTCTCTTAGTGCCAGCTCCTGCATCTATGTTCATTTCATCTGGCTTTTAAACATCTTTATAGAGTCTCTTGCTCACTTCATGAATTCTGTGACTTTCTCTCTCTATGAACCTTAGCATGCTCTTTCATAAGATATATACCAGTGCCAGATTTTCCTTCAAAGTTGTATGTCAAAGCTTACTTGAAAGATAAGGATGCTTCTTAAGTTCCTCTAGCCAAGCTGAGCTTATAAGTATGCCTTGCTTCTTCTAGTCTTCAGGAGAAATAGAATATCGTTTCTTATGTGCTTCTTCAATAATTTCTCTGAGATAATCCTCTTTTACCAAGAACACCAAAGAAGAAGTTCCTCTC
>ARYC01017140.1:0-76301 GCA_000711775.1 Oxytricha trifallax
ATAATTTCAAGGAAGTTGTGAAGATTTTTAGAAACCATATACTCAAGTGATGTCCATTTGCACTCTGGACTCCAGTAAGCGACGAGGTTTGATATCTTTTTGGTTTGTTCAATTCCTTTCTTAAGCAATTTGGAGATTAGTTAAAATTATGAACAATATGTATAAGAAAATTTGTTATCCAAATATTACCCCGAATTTTTCATTCTCAGTTAAACAAGCTCTTATAATATTCTTATTATTGCATCTAATACAACAGTCCATGTGCAAGTCATTAGAATTTTCGTCTTTATATTTATCAGTATCAACAATTTCGATATCTGGGTTCCATCTACCTTTCTTAAATTCAGTTGGTCTCTTTGGCGCTTTCTTTACTTTCTCCTTCACTACCTTCTCTTTACCAGGTGCGATCTTTCTTTTCTTGCCAGGCTTGCTGTTGGAATGGTCTGAACCACCCTCCTCATCATCATCGGCTTCTTCACGCTCTTCATCTTCATTGAGGGTTTTCTTTGCAGTTCTAAGTCTTTTCTGGCCTACTTTAGGTAAAACTTCTGATTTTCTGCCTTTTCTAATTTATAATGCGCATATCATAATACTATTTTGGATTCTCTGTTGAGCTTATGCCTTTGTTGAGGTGTCAATCATAACAGCGCTTTCTTCTTCTTACTCATCATCTGCTTGATCCTTTACTAATTATTAATAATAATCATAAAATTAATTATAAATCCTCTTCATCCATATCCTCATCAGCTTTCTTACCAGCTCTAGTCTTGCTTGGTGATCTGCTCTTACTTCCCTTGCCTGCTGCTTTAGTGGCTGTATCAGTGACTTTCTTGGTGGCAGGTCCCTTAGCTTTGGCATTACTTTTGTTGCTTACAGCTGCTGCTTTCTTGGCTTTGTTCATAACAACTGGTTGAGTGGCAGCTGGCATTTTGCCGTTTCTGCTTACTATACGTCTTCCCTTGATGGTCTTCTCATCGTCTTTTGTGAGGAGGATCTCTGATTTCTCTTCAAGATCGTCTTCTTCCTCTTCTTCTTCCTCTTCGTCGTCTTCATCATCTTCGTCATCGTCTTCTTCTTCGTTGGCTTCTTACTCTATTCTTTGAACTATAAAATTAGTTAGCATCAGTTGAATCATTTAAAAATTAAAAGTAAGAACTTAAATGATTTATTCCCAAAGTTAAAGTTTGAACTTTTATAATCCACCTTGTAACTTCCTTGTTCGATAGAGGGATTTTAATGATAAAACCATCGTATATCACTCTAGTATTATCTTGTTTTTACTTACCAACGCTTTGCATGTTTCTATTGGCTTTATTTTACTGCTGCTTGTTGATTTTGATTTGCGCTTTGGCGCCTTTCTTGACATCAATCTTTGTCACGAGGACGTCGCAGATGAGGGTGTATTCGGGCACTGGTTGTCTGCTGGCTTGCTTGGTGTATGTTAGTGAGTTAGCTGCGGTTTCCTGGTAGATATCTATAAGTGTTTCGTCGTCTTCCTCCATAAAGTCATTCAGCAACTATCATTAAACAAATCAGGTAAAGATTATATTCACAAAACACTCAACTTTTAACTTTTGAACTTAATATGTTTAAAACCTTAATAATACTTTTCTTTTAGACTCCCCCCCTGAAATAAAAAATCCTATTCAATAAATTTTTCTTTCAAAATTTAATATTTGTTATAAATCATAAATTATTACACATAAGGCATTTTTGTAAATATATAGATAAATAATTTATGGGGAACTCCTAATTTCAATTATTTTTATTAAAGATGCAATGAAAGGACAGAAAATTTCAATTTAAATCTTAATGTGATTACTGATTTTAGCGCAACTTTATAAGATATTTGACTTACTTAACCAATTTTGAATGTGTTCAAGTCAGATGGATCTACGAAGGCCACATAGGTCCCCTTGTTATATATAGTTTGTGACTATGTCTGGTTCAGTTAAGTCTTGTTTGAGCTTCTGGTGTTAAGATATTTTTATAAAATTTAACATTAAATTTGTGTTGTTTCTGGCCGGTTTCTGCTGTATCTTGGAAGACGAGGATGATCTCACATTTGCCTAAACTTGACTAACTTCCTCTTCATCTGATGAGGTTTCGTCCTTCTAAATTGGTTAGGTGTTAACATTTTATTAAGGGTTTATAGTAATTAAGTATTCTAAAAGAATTGTCATGTTATATCTATTAATTATTTGGCCATTTTTAATTACATTTTGAGTAATATAAGAGTTTAATGATACCTTTTTCCTGCTTACAGACTTGGTTGTCTGTTTTTAAGAGCTCATGCTCCTCTAATTGTTGCGGGTACTTCTCATACTATTATAAAATAATTAATTATGCCTATAATTATTCATATAATTATAAAATTTATAGGCAATTTAGTCACCATTATATATATTTTTGCCAATATTTTGCTTATGATATGATTTGCAATAAATTAATTATAAAACTATATATTGAAGAATTTAAATTAATCTTACTTTCCCAAAATTTCCGCAATTATTAATCATGAATAAATATTTTTTTTATATCAGCTATTTATAAGAAATTATTAGTTAAATATTAATATATATTTAACATATAAAAGAGTGTAAATGCGAATATTTCGTTAAATCTGATGAAAAAATTTACAAGTAACAATTTTTAGCAATAAGATATTAGATTATTACGTAGTCCATAATTATTCATGAAATACATAAATTAAAATAAATTTAATTTAGGGATTATAAATGTTGAGCTTCTATTTAATTAATAATTTATGATATTGTAATAATGATGAATCAATGACATTCTTTAATGATTTCTGATAAATTATATATTCATACTTATGAAGAGAGTGAGTGATTCATATAAATATCTCCTCCCCTATATCATGATTATTAGCTTTATCATCAGTACCAGGTGTGTTATTATCATTACCACCACTATTATTATTATTTCCATTGTTAGTATCATTTTGTCCATATTCATTGTCCACGTTATTATGTGAACCACTGCTATTCGAACCTTTTTGCAAGAACACAGTGAAGACTATGACTAAATATAGAATCAAGACCAGCAGTGTGATAATTCCAACAAACGCAATACGTTTATGAATGCGTCTACCCCTGCAGCAGAAACACTTGAAAGTGTAGGAGTTTTAAGTAGTGAGCTCTTGCGTGTGGACGTCTATGTCAGAAACAGAATTTCTGTTGTTATTTTAAAAACGCAGTTAACTGTCGTCTTTTATGACCATTGGCTGGTGATTGTCGTCTTCCTCGTTGTTTGGATTTCCGTCTTCATCTATCGCTTGATTGTATCAAATTTTAATTGTATGACAATGAATTTAAGAATGATTGCCAAGTACATTCCTACTTAATCTACTTCTAATACTTGCGTTACTCCTGAGACTTCTCAAACTTCTCACACTGCGTTTTGAGTCACTAATTACGCTCATTGCCTTATTTATAACCAAATTATTGTAAACTTGCTGGGATTGATACTGTGGATTGAAATTTGAAGAGGAGTTGAGCTAGTTGTACGATAAGTTGTTGGGGTTTTGGGAGGTATTTATTTAGTTATTGTTGAAGGGTGTATTCACATTGGATGTTGTAATTGAGGGGTAGTTGTACTTGCTGCTGTTCATGCTTGATCTGTAAGTCTCATTTGCGTATGATTTTATCAATTAAAATTTACAGTAGAATTTAATTTACTAAATTATAGACCGGACTGTAATCGTTTGATAGTAATTTATCTCTCATTCCATGCTAATTTTAGATGCTCCCTAAGTTCTGAAATCTTTGTTATTTCAATTAGGATCTTTAAAAAGTAGGTAAAATCTATAATTATATATATATATATATTGTTGCCTGAGCAACTCTTCATGCAGCTCGCTTGGTTGCATATTTAAGTTATTATAGGATCCCACATATTACAATTGATTTTGATTCCTTCTCTGCTATTGAAAATATGCCATTCCTCCATCCACTCCATGTTCATTACTACCATTCAATATTAAAAATTATTGTAAAAAATGATACTTCACAAATTACAATCCCCTAATTTATAAAGAATTATATCATTAAACTACCCATCGGATATCTTTAATAATTACTTCTCTATTCAATATCATTTTGCTCTTGCAACTCAAGTTCCTCCTCCTTAGCAGCTCGCTTCATATTCATCATAGACTTGACTTCTCTCAAATGCGACTGCAGGTGTTTATGTTCCTATTCTCTGTCTCTACTCGAAAGTGGATAGTAATTTGACTCCATATTCAAATCTTCGTTGAATCTGACTTAATTCTACTTTACTTTTGGTACTTAGGGAGATGCCTATTTTGGGATATTATTACTGTCTTGATAATCTTAAACCAATCCGTAGCCTTGCTTATTGTATTAGTACTGACTGTTCTATGATGATCTTTCTTTCAATATTTAAACATTAATTAAAAACCACTAAAAGTTATCTAACTATATATATATATATATACTGATCTTGAATCAGGAGCAGGAAATTCAAAGAATTACTGCTTACTATCCACTCTACTCATCTTCAACAACTATTGTTACTAGGGTGTCATCGAAAAAGATTCCTGTTAGAAATTTGCAGTAAAATTTTGCATTTCTTGTTCATCATACCCCCCTTGTCTTGCTGGCTTTAAGGGAGTCACTTAAGGTATGAAATTTTGATGTCTACTCTGTTTAATATTTGGAATTGGAGCATTTACGAAAATTTGTGGTTGAAATTAATTTAGTGATTGTTGTTATTGATATATTTAGGGTTATGGGTAGTTTCTGATAGATTCGTAGTCTAAATTTTCCTCAATATCAAATTGATTATTGATTTTTTTATTAAAAAAATAAGCAGTATAGGTTTTAATATCAAGTTACTGATGAATAGGAAATTGATATTAGCTTCCTTTGCTTCTACCTATTTCTGGTATATTTTTCAAATCGTTTTAATTTAGCATGTTTGGACTTGAGATATTCGAGGGCATTGTAAACTTCAGGGGTGTTAGGATCATACTCCATTCTATATAGAACTATTATTTAAAATACTCAAGCATTAGTCTCCTTCCTAATATATCATCATACAATTTATTCATTTATCAAATTCCTTTACTTTAATCTTTCAATAAAATAAAGTTCACAAGTTTCCTTTAAAAATTTTTATAAAAGTAGATATTGACTATTGTTAAACTATAAAAAATGCAAAATATTTATTGTCCCCCAACTTTTTATTATTGATGCTATTGACTTAATTGGGAGAGAGGCTTTAGTTCAGCATTTTATCATTAACCTGTGAATGTTCCGTGGTGGAACTCGTGTCTATTCGCAAGTTACCCTCTCTACTTTTGACTATTCTATCGCCACTCGCATTTCTATCTTGTTACTATTCGTAGTGCAACTATGGAGTCTATTATGCAATGCTGCTTTCTATAGATAAAAATGTTATAATTAAAGCCACGAATATAACATGGGGATTGGGAGTAAAATTATTGAATTTAGATATTTATAATGAGATATGTAGTGGAATATGTGGAAGTTACTTACCTTCACCGTCTTGGAGCTGTTTAAATTTTTATTCTTGGCGCTTTCTATACTCTTCAAGTTGTTGTGATTACTAAGACATTAATTATTGCCAAATCATAATTTATAGGAAATATTATGTTGGTATTATCATGGAATATGAGAGATTGTATTTTTTTAATTTTATTAAAATTTTTTTAAAAAAAATTACTTGTGTTTTGCTATTCTGTCAAATCTAACATTATTCACAAATTTAATTCAACATTAAATATACAATTTTCAAAATAATATATGATTTTTGATTATTATATGTTGTTTATAATTATGATATTTAAATATATATTTATTATTAATTGATTTCGTAATCATCTATCTCCTCCTATAGAATCTATGACACAAAAATAAAAGTAGTATTTCAGCGAAATGTGATTAGAATAAATATATTATATTATTGAGAGCCACTGGTTAAAATTGAAATTGCTTGTTATCTACGTAGTATATATTTAGTTAGTTAGTTAGCTGATTTATTTTATATTATCAAAGTATTAAAAAATTTCAATAAATTATTGTCTAATATTTTTGGTAATATAGGCAACTATTGAACTATAATAAATTATATTTTCATCATTAATTTGTAAGAAAAAATGTTAATAAATTAGGATTCTAGTATATAGTATAAACATAAATTAAATTGAGCTTTTATTATCAATATATTTAAATCAATCACACATTTCATCATGCTAGGTGGTACAAACAATAAATTACAACACTCTAAAAGCGTATTCCAGTCGCTGGTTAATGCTACTAAAAACACTATAAATTAAATATAAAAGAATAGAGAATCTATGTTAATTAAATTAACAGTCAAATTTGATTAATTTGCTTATCTGACTTTAAAGATAAAATTAAATTAATCATTCTAATAGTTTTTCAAATATTTTTATCTTTTAATTGAAATAACATATAGATATAACAATATAATTTTAATTTGACATTCATTTAAATTTAGGCAATAACGTCAAGAAGTATTGTCATAATTTATTTGATTAAATGTAATTATGTTTATCATATAAAATAAAGTTATTTGTTATATTTGAATAACAGTAGATACTTAGTAAACAGATAGCAACATATATGATGTTCATGAAATCAACGAATGCAGTTAAGTCACTGAGCATTGAAAATGGCTAAAAGAGATAATTCTCCCAGTAAGAGTACAGATCATACGATTCACAAAGAGGCAGTGGTGGTAGAGGCGGCTCATACCAGGGTGGTGATAGGGAGAGGACACCAAGCACCTACATTAGAGCTGGTGACTTCAAAGCCAAGAAGGATGTCATTAAAACTATCACACTAGAGGAAATCACTGATTTAGTCACATTAACTGATTTACATCAAGACACTCAAGTAAAAGAAAAAACTTGATATTTAATGTAAAGAGTAACTTATTTTGGGTGATAATTAGAGATAATATAAAACTTCATATTTTTTTAAGAATGAATAAGTTATTTAGTGACTTTTTATAGTAGTTTTTTTATTAAATTACTATTTTTCTATAAAAAAGTAAACTTTTACTGTTTGCATAGTAGATTATTTTATAATAATTTTAAGATTATCCACAAAAGTTTTTTCATATTACTTTTATATTTTTTTTTAAGTAAGCTTTTTTTTATTATTGCCATAAATTCTATAACTTTTTAATTCTATACACAGGATAAAATCTAATAAAAATGTAATAATTACCTCTTTTTATCAATTAAAAATAAAAAAAATAATAGTGAGGAGTTATTCTAAAATTAATAAACTGTAAATATCTTAATTATTTTATTTTTTTATTGTGAGATTAAATTAAAGCATCATCATATTTTAATTGTTCTGATAAATATCGATAAACGTCATTAAGTTATCAATTAACGTCATCAAGCTTAAATTTAAATCTTATTGATCATTAATGAATCAAAATGTTGCTATTTATATTTATAAATGTCTATATAAATATGTAAGATTATCCTAATTTATATAATATTAGCAGTATACAATTAATTCTATAAATTAAGTAAAATATGTTTAATTAAAAATCATACTAGATATAATATTCTTAAGATCAATCGTAAATTAAACTTTGCTAAAATACTAGAATATTATCAATTTGATTTGAAGCATAAAATTTATATATGACTCATATATTGAATAGAGAATTTTCTATTTTTATAAAATTAAAAAAACGGTATAGTAAAAATTTTCTAAAAATATAGGCGACTATGATGTTAAATAACTAATAAATTTTATTTTATAATATGTTATAAAATAAATAAATTAGCAAAGAAATCTGAAATTTATCAAAATCTAAACTGAAAATGAATATAATTATATCTTATATTCCAAAAAAAAATATTACCCTACAATAATAATAAAACTTTTGACAATTAGCTACCAAACAATACTAAATGTAAGAAGAGTAGGATAAAGTAATATCTTAAAAGAACAAAATAAAAATTTAAGAAGACATTGTGGATCCTGAGATGTTAGAAAAAAATTTAGTTAAATTTTGATGTTTTGTGGAGTTTCCAACTATACAAATTTATTTAAATGGAATTTCATAAAGAGTATTTTTTAAATACTGTATTATAAAAAGGATTAAGTCTAAAATAATCTAGTTCTATTAGTTAATTAGTTTTTTGCATTAAATTAATATTGGAAGTACGATAATAGTCCAGTATGATAATTAAAATATATTCGTGTTTCAGTTAATTATAAATTTAAACACTCCTTTCTAGCCCACAAAATATTTACTTGATAATTAATTATCATCAAAAGTACAAGAAAATGTAATTGAAGAAATCAAGATTAAGAATAGGCACTATTTTTTAATTTTCTTATGCTTCAATAATCATTTAAATTATATTTTGTTAATTAATTTATAATTATTGATTATAAATGAAATAATTTTGAAAATTTTTACTAATGTTCTATCATTTTAAATCCATATATTGCATTAAAATAAATCATAAATTAAACTATGATACTTCCAATTTATAAATTTTAAGTAAAAATAAATAGTTAATGCAAACTTAATTTTTATTATTTTATTTGAAATTGATTAAATAAATTAAAAATTTTCTTCCAAAATTTATGTATAATTTATAAATTAATATTCTTAAATACTGGTTAGAAAATTCTAAAAATAATTAATTTAGGTTTATGAATTGCAAATAGTATTCTCTGTATTTGTGGAATCAATAAATCTTTGCTTCACTACTGGTGCTTCAGACCAAGAGGAATTTCGGACATTTAAAAACCTTAAAATCCCTTAATTAGATGTTTAAATGATTTTATTTGTAGGGTATTGTTGGGGTCTTATTGGGGTTTGTAGAGAAATAAGGAAAATTTGTAAAATGAGAAAATAGAAATTACCGATATTAGGTTCGATTTATGATACGAAATTCTTTAATTTATTGCTGAAGCTAAGGTATGAAACGAGTATTAAAATCTAAGTCAAACCAGTCCTGAGTTATATAGCTATAGCAAAGCTTTCACATAAGTGTGCCTCAACTATTAGGTATTACTGCTTGCTGTTTACCATTTCAATCTAGCTCTTGAAAACACCCTGCAAGAAAATATAAGTTCTTTCAGGCTCATATTGACTACCTTTGCGATTCTAAAACTTTATAGTATTGGGCAAACTTTCCATTAGACTAGAGAGCTGCGATGTTAAAGTTTCCCAACATGAGTATCTCTCCTTAAACTATAGTGAACATTTAGAAAAGAAATAGTATTACTTTCAAGACTGTCAACAGAGTGAAGTGAGCGATTGATTTTACAGTGTCATTTTATAGTTATAATTTAAACTTTATATTTGATTAAATGCAGAGGGCTATTGACAATAACATCAAGTTCATACAAGGTGATGAAGCTGTAAATGTCTTCAAGTCATGGTACAAAAAGTATGAAAATATAGAAGTTTACTACTAGAATATGAAGGTTGTCATACACGCAAGCGAAGTATAAGGCTTGGAGAATTATGTCATTCACCCTCGCTATTAAGCGAGTGTAGTCTATAGAATTCTTATAAGACATAAATATAACGATTAATAGATCATCTTGTTTGTTGATAACCTATCAGTTCATAAGACTAAGGAGTCTTAGAAAGCTTATGAAGAGTTAAACATAACTCATGTATACAACGTTCCTTATAGCTCTTAATTTAATGGAATTTAATTCTACTTTAGTTAAATAAAGACTCACTAAAAAAAGCTTCTGCTGAATCATCTTATGCATGACTTGCCCATAGATACAGTAGACTTGATTCAAAGCAGCTGTAAGAGAGTGAGCGTAGATAAGATAACAATTTGTGAGAGAGAGGGAAGAATGAATGTTAATAAATAAGTTTTAGATATAAACGAATGAATGTATTCACATATATAACTAGCCCATAAATGGGTTTGGCTTCTCTTTCTTCTCCTCTTCTTATGGCTTGCTTGGGCCCATATTTCTTTTCTTAGCGCCAGGCCCTGCATCTATGTTAATTTCATCTGGCTTATAAACATCTTTATAAATCCTCTTGCTCATTTCATGAATAGTCTATTACTTTCTCTCTCTGTGAACCTTTGCATTCTCTTTCATTAGAAATATACCAGTTCCAGGTTTCCCTACAAAGTTATGAATCAAAGCTTACTAGAGAGGAATGGATGCTTCTTAAGCTCTGCAAGCCAGGTCTCGCTTATTAGTATGCCTTGCTTCTTTTAATCTTCAGGAGAAATAAAGTAGCGTTTATTTAGAGATTCTTCGATAATCTCTCTGAGATAACTCTCTCTTAAAGTGCCAATAACACCAAAGAAGAAGCTCTTTTTTGGAAGTTTGTTAGAGAGTTATTTCTTCGCAGGAAGATAAACTCTTCATCTTTCATCGTATTCTTGTAAATATTGTTGACAAAAATCTCTGGGTAGTTTGGAATCTTTATCAACTTAATGTCGTTGTTTATAAAGCCTTTCTTCTAATCAAATAGTATTACTTTAAGAATAAATTTTTATTAGTTTCCATGGTTTGTAGAATTTAAACAACTAGAGTATTTGTTGAAATATACAATTTGTGATATCCATGTTGAGTGAAGTATCGATAAAGATCCTATTTCCTTATAAATCAAATCTTGAATCATTTCTTGAGCCTAAACCCTCTTCATTACAGTACTAATCGAAATCATCTTTGTTCCTTCTTTTATTAATATACTTCTAACTATAATTTATAGACTTCTTGATCCTACTGTTTAAAACTTACTATTAAATATGGGCATCTTAAAAGAGGTCGAGCTGGTTAAGATACGTGGAGAATGCTCGCAGACGCTGCATCAAACTTGAGAGATGGAGCTCCATATTTATCAATTTAGTTACATTAAATTAGTACTAAAATTGTTTAAATTTAATTAGTACCGGTACTAAATCCGTTTAATTTTAATTGGTACATATTTAATATTGCCAAAACATAATTAGTACCTAATTTTAAACTAATGAGTTTTTAATGAAAAAGTTCAAACATGCTTCAAAACCTAATTGGTACGATGCATTCTGAATTTTTTCTAAGTTGGTACCAAAATTAAAATTATTAAGCATGAATTTAGAAAATTTATTGGAATAAACTAAGTATAAATATGAACTCTCACACCTCAGAATCAACCATTATTGCTGTAGGGCAAACTCCTGCTAAACTATACTTTAGCTAGGGAAATTATTATTCATTAATAATAGTATTTTAAATTTGAATTTAAACACGGCGGCTAACTTTAATTGTAAGGCTGTTTCTCTTGAACAGAATAATAATAGCTAAACTTTGGGTCCTCCAAGAAACCAGAAGTAAAATATATAAAAACGGATTTTGAGCTTAAAGTTATAGAGTTTGAAGTTGAGGTGTTTAAAATCTAATTTTAAAACAAGAAGTAGGGTGCAGACATGGGATTTTAAACATAAGTTGAATTGGATGAGGAAGATAAGGAACAACAACCAATAGAAAAAAATTATACATATTAATGTGAAGCCTGCTAAAAGATTTTCTTAACTCAGTCTAGCTTGAAGAGACAGATTAAAGAATAAATTATTGCAGAGCTAAGATCTACCTTAAGCGTAATAAAGTAGATGGTATTTATTAGTGCACAACATGCAAGAAGTCTTACACTCACTCAGCAATAGTAAAGAGGCATAAAAAAAAGCATCATTTAAGCAAATTCTTGATTAAAGATGAGGAATCTTAAAATATTGTACCTTCTAAAAGAAAAAATAATATTAAGTCATAAAAAGTATAGTAGTAAAGACTTAATAGATAGAAGTGATTGGAGTAAATTAACCAACCAGCAAATGGTACGTATAGATCATGCATACAAGAGAGAGAGCAATGTATATACCTTCATAAAATGCAGTCGGCATAAGCATTTGAATATTGATGTATCAAACAAGTAAAACTCATAGTTGTTGATGAATTCGCTTGCAAGGTATATCCATTTAAGGGTCTCATTTAGAACGAGCAATATTAAAATGAGTTTGCAAATGAATTCATAATATTGAGAGAGGATTAGAAAAGGCAATGCAAGAACTAAGTTAAGCTCGACGGAGCTATACTTGGTCATAGTTTTATTGCTTTAAGATTCAAGAAATTTTAAATAACTCGAAGAGGGTATCTCTATCATAATAGATATCCTGATGATTTGAATGAAATATTCACAGAAATGACTAAGGGTATGAAAGAGCTCAATGATCTAGGATAAGTTCAAAATGATTTGATGCCAGTAAATATAATGCTAAACCTCTGCCCTTTAGAAGTAGTATTCATAGATTTCAACAGAGCAATAAAGACAAGAGATATTAACTTTAGTAAATAATTTAAGGCACTCCAGGATACTTTTTAATAAGAGAGAAAAGGACAAATGGCTCTGTTTAATTGGATGTTTGGGTGGTATCTGCAATTATCTTAGATAGCGATATGGAGAGTCTGTCATATTAGGAACAAAACATGAGAAATAATCAATAAATTTGACTGCTAAACAAGAAGAAATCTACAATAAAATAAAGAAGATAATTCAGATGGTCATCATGAAAGCTTCATCATATCCAAGATGATGATATACTTGAACAAATAAAGACTGCTAGATTCAAGAAATATCACAAAGATTAGCAGATACAATTTTTTAAAATTATGTACACAAATGCTCTTAAAATATTTATCAAATTCACATAAGACCTCTGTTTTTCTCCTAACCCTAATAAGACCTCAACTTTACCCTAAAAATCAATCACTAAAACATTTAGTTGAGGGGTTTTGGGGGTTTTGATTGAGAAACTAGGTTGTAGTTTAATTAATTTAAACTTAAAATAAAAACAAGTGGTTTTTTTTCTTAAAATATATTATCATTTATATCAAAAGAATATCATTAAATTTCATAAATATAAAATAATAAAATTATTATCTAATTTAAACATCATTTTTTTAATTTGATATATAATTATTTAATAAAATTGATGGACAATTCAAAGATCATTGTATTTTTGAATGTGTTCTTATTATATATTCATTAAATTTTAACTTTAAGGAAATAAATTTTGTAATGATTTTATTAAACTTTTTTTAATATAAATTATTAGATATGATCAAGGTGAACATTTCATAAATTTTTTATATCTAATTAATAAAAAAAATTAATAAATATATGTTCTGAAGCTTATCTCCCCTACCCAACGTATTTTATATAAGTTTTTATTTCATCAACCAATTTTATAAATATAAAAAATCCAATTATTTATTAATATATTAATATCTTCTTAGTCAGAATAAATATCTTATCAAAATATTCATATTATTTGCACACAAAATACTCTTTATTTACAATTTATGATAAAATTTTATACTCTTATAAATTTTCCAAAATATATTATTTTTGATTAAATAAGCTTTTCTTGATATTCATAGGGGTGGATGCCCCTAGTACTATGTTATTTTTATTTATTGCCTGCTCTCGCATATATGGAAATTTAATATTCAGTGGGTAATTGTTACTGGAGTGTGCAATTACGACAACACCCCATTAAAATGTTACAAGAAACTTTGCTTTTAAATAGCAAAAGGTTTCAATATTCAAAAAAACTCATATAAAATTGTCGGGGAAGGGGAGGCTAATCGTAGGGAGGTAAGTAAGCATTGGCGGATGAGAGTCTCGGATGAAAAAATATATATTTATATTACTGATTAAGAAAATTTGAAAAATACTATATATAGTCAAATAAATAGTTGATGCCTTAACTTTTCACAAATTAGTTGTTCCTATAGCATAAGAGGTACTTTCTCAAGCAAGAGAATTGTTTGATTATTTCACTGACCCATCTGAAAATTAACCATGAATTTTTTGGTAATAATTTTTATTTATTTGATAAATACTTATTCTAATTTGACAAAAATATTCTTAGGTTAAAATATTTATCATATTTTAATTTTTCAACTTAATTATTACTGATGCAATTATAAAATAATTATTTTAATACATTATAATGATTTAATGTTTACACACGATTAAAAGTAAGTGCCGTCAAAAGTAGCTTTACAAGCCTATAATTTTAAAATAATTTAACAGAATAAATTTCAATTAATGAGCTGATGTGATTGTTTTTTCTATTACTAAGATTTTACAAATATATCCAGAAATTTTTTATTTTTTTATTCATTATATAACTTTAGTCTTGTATAATAAACTTTACAATAAGCAAATTATTGTGGTTTATTTTAGAGTGTTTTAAAATAATTTATATAAAATTCAACTAGGTAGACTATAATTTAGCCAAATATTTACTTATTGAAAATATATTTGTATTTTTATGTATTAAAAATGAATTATTCAAATCCTCTCAGGTAAACTAAATAAAAAAATAGAAATTGTATTTATAATTACTATGTATGTTTTTATTTTATATTAAACTTATGATATTTATTAAAAAAATATTAAATTTTATAAGTTTTAATGCAGATATATTTTTGGAAAGAATCGACATGTTTATAGAAGATACCTCAAATGTAGCAGACTCATTTTTATACTTGAAAGACCTTCATGAGCCACTTGTTTAATCCTAATTTATTATTTTTTTTATAAATATCAAAATTTTAGGCATTATTTTCTCAATTTTATATTATGATAATAATTGATTTTATTTATATTTTTTGAAATTATCTATACATTGATTAAGAATATATTTTGATTTATAGTTGTTAGGGCCTAATAAAGATCAAATGAAGCCGACGTAGTTACTAAGGCACTTGGAAAACTGTCTAAGGAATAAGACAAAATAACAATATTGAGTGAATATTTAAATTAATTTCCAATAAATTTTTATATATAAATATATATATGTATAAATTTTTTCATTGTCTGATAATAAATTTTTAGTTATTTACAACTATTTTGCTGATAAATTGCCTAAAAATTAGTTATTTAATAGATTATTAAGAAATGTAAAATTTTTAGAGTTTACAAAATTTCTTTTAACTTTGAATTTCTTCTTATAAATACAAAGAAAAATTATAGGAAATAGAAAACAAATAAAAAAGTATATAGGAAGTAATCAATATTGTAGAAATACATTTGAATTTGGAAAATTAATTATAATTAAATTAATAATAAATCAAAATCGTGGCAGTTAAAGTTGGCCAATTTAAACGATCTTGGGCTCATTCGATAGAGAATTTAAAATTAGCTGGACTTTATTATTGGCGGTACTATTTTATCGCATCGAGGGAGCGAGATAACTTCACTTTAATTAAACTCATCTAAATTCATTAAATTATACCCTCACATTAAAGTCAAGTTATCTCGCTCCCTCGATGCGATAAAATAGTACCGCCAATAGTAAAGTCCAGCTAATTTTGAATTCTCTATCGAATGAGCCCAAGATCGTTTAAATTGGCCAACTTTAACTGCCAATAATTTAATTAATTATAGATTTAAATATATTTTATTTCACAATTTTGAATGTATTCCTACAATAATAAATAAATATTTAATTAATTAATTGGATATACATAATTTAGATATAAAAATGGATTATTAGGTAAAATTAAATTAATATAATATTTATTCATATTACATGTTTGAAAAGCATTAAATTTTTAATTAGCCTATATTATCTTATATTCTTAGTCGATTTTAAGTGAAATTAAAAAATAATCAAGATTATTGGATATCTTAATTATAAAAGCATTCTCAACTCAAGGTAATATAATGTAATGTTATCTGAGAATTATATATAGGGTTATTAAATTTTAATATTAAATATGGAATTTATAAATTAGATATATATTACCATTTTTTCTTTAACCATCAGGACCTGGAGAAGAGAGCCATCAGTACTTACTTTTTTTTTTGTACTAATGGAGCGCCTTTAGCGTTGAGTTAGGCCAAGCACGTTGTATTGACAGTGCCAAGATAAGCCTCTAATTTTCACTTTTTTTTCATTTTTTTCTCTTCATCCTCATCCTCGTCATCATCATCGTCATCGTTTACAATACTCAGATAACATTACATTATTATTCTTTTATTCTTATAAAAAAAAGTAATTCTATTTTTAAAATAATAGAGTTAAGATAAAAATAGTTATATAAGTCAGTTAAATGAAATAAAACTATAATTTATTTTAAGATATTTAATTTACATTTTATTAGTAAAACTTCAACATATAATTTAATTGATAATTATAGATCAATTTATATATTTAAAATGGATACGAGAATATATTAACCTTGTGTATTAGCCTTTGACCCAGCAGTTGAAGGTTTAATAAAAATTGTGGATGGTGTGAAAAACATAATCTGTCAAGCTCTTTTATCAATAAGTGTATACACCGAAAATAGCCCCCCTCCTCGCTAAACCTAAAATCACCACTGACCTCCGAAAAAAATTTAATATATACTAAAAGATTTAATAATCTTGTGGCCCATAATACATAAAATGAAATAATATTCATTAATTTAACTCATCGACCATATTTTAGATAAGTTCTGATAGGAATATTAAAAAAAGAAATTAATTTTCTAATATTATTTAGATATACTTTTAAATTTGGAAAATCAATAAAAATAATTTAAATATTAACCAAGATCGAGTCAGTCAAAGTTGATAAATTTAAACTATCTTGGGCTTATTCGATGGAGTATTCAAAATTAGCTTGCCTATGTTATTGGCGGTACTATTTTATCGCATCTCTGGAGCGAGATAACTTGAGTTTTATTAAATACCTCTAAATTCATCGAATTCGACCCTCACATTAATGAGAAGTTATCTCGCTCCAGAGATGCGATAAAATAGTACCGCCAATAACATAGGCAAGCTAATTTTGAATACTCCATCGAATAAGCCCAAGATAGTTTAAATTTATCAACTTTGACTGACTCGATCTTGGTTAATATTTAAATTATTTTTATTGATTTTCCAAATTTAAAAGTATATCTAAATAATATTAGAAAATTAATTTCTTTTTTTAATATTCCTATCAGAACTTATCTAAAATATGGTCGATGAGTTAAATTAATGAACATTATTTCATTTTATATATTATGGACTCATAGATTTCGGAGATAATGGATTGGCCTCGGGGTATTAAAATAAACAATCATGACAAAAAAACCTAAGAAAACTTAGTATTTTTTTAAAAAAAATTAATTAATTAAATATTACTTTTTATGATTTTATTTTCAAAAAAAAAATGCTATGAAAAAATAAAATTTCATTATTAATTATTTAAAAATATTCCAGCATTTAAAATAAAATTGACTTTAATATTTTATATCTTATTGAATTTATTAAATTTTAAGGTGTAAGTTTTGCTTAATTTTAATATATTTACAAATTATGAAAAATAAGCTTTGGTGAGGGGTCTAATTTGGTGGAAATTTTTTTTCATGAAAAAACTTTAAAATCCTGAATCGGTTCATGATCAATTTTTGATAATATTGGTTCATTTTATCATCCACCCCCATATAAAATTATAATTAATTATTAAGATTTACTCCTCATCTTCTGAATCGAACTTCTTCATGACATTTCGATCATATGCCACTTATATTTTATGAAAAAATTATACTATTAGAAGAAAAAAAATATTTTTTCTCTCAATAAGTAATATGTTAGAAATATTTTCATAATTAAATCTAAATTTGTCAATTCAGAAAAAAAGATTGGGAATTAATATAATTAATATTAGAGAAAGAGTTGAGAATAGAGAGTAGCTATAGGGAATCAATAATTATTAAATAATTTTAAAATTAATTGTTTATTACTTGAAATGGAGTATCACTGTTGAATCATCAGACATCGTCGTAAATGTCAAGGCTAAGTATTAAAGAAAATGTAAGTATTCTTTATTCCAGTCTTTTATAGAGCCTCCTATACTGGAGGTCTTGACTGAGTTGGATGTTGTTGGTCCTCAATAAATTCTTGCCATACACAATCGTATAATGGTGACACAGTCAGTAGAGTGTGACAGTTCAGGTTATCGAATAAAAGGCATTCGATTTGAGAGTATTACTTGGCTACTCCATTTGCATCACAAATCCTTGGTGTACACTTCCTAGGACCAGCCAAGTCCAACCTAGTAGAATATTATTATTATTGGTAAAAAATAATGATGTAAACTTTTTAGAAAATTCTCTTATCAGGTTTCTTATTTAAGACTATATATCATAAATTTTGCAAATATTAATGATTTTATTAACTCTTAATCTTTTTTGTTCTTAATTGACAAATTTATATTTAATTATGAAAATATTTTAATTATATTACTTATATAGAGAAAAAGGTGGGGGAAAGTTTCCTGCACTCGTGATAGTTTCCTGCACTTTTTTTAAATGTAAAATTTCATAAATTTAACAATAAAACTTTTTTTACAACCCATAAATTTTAAGATATTTTTTATATCATATACGAACTTCATGAAAATATAGTTTTATACATTATCTAATTTTATATACCATTGAAAGAATAAATTAGAATTTTAACAATAATTGGATGAAATATTTGGAACTTCATTAGGACAGAGAGAGCAATATTATGGTTGAGATACAGAAGTCTACTAATATCAGATGGAATCTATATAGTGGATAAATTTTATCCTTGCTTGGATGGTGATTAGATTCCATGTTAATAAACATATTGATTAATTAAAGAATAGATTAAGTAATAATATATAAAAAAATTAGTAAAAAATTTTGTTGATAAATGTGATAAAAATCGAATTCTAAAAATGAAAAATAATTTAGTGCAGGAAACTATCCTAAAATTTTTTTTTTATTATAAACCGGTGCAGGAAACTTCCCCCCCCCCCAGAGAAAAAATATGATTTCCTAATAAAAATTTTAGTGTCATATTATCATAATATTATAAAGGAGTTCAATTCAGACGGTGATAATTAAATCTTAAAAATTAATGATATTTTTTGTGGGAGTGGATGATCAAATGAATCAATTATATTTAAAATTTATCATAAACCAATATTTTATTTTAAAATTTTATCATGAAAAGAAATTTGCACTCACTTAAGATTTCGAAAAAGTTTTTGCACCGACTTAGATCCCTAAGGTTTTATTTACTCATCTTACTTTTTTAAAAAATTTATAGTCAAAAAATACTTATAATTAATTTTTTGAAAATGAGTTTGTGATAGAATAAATTATTTTTAGAAAGTTTTTATTGTTATTTATACTATTATTAATTTAGTAGAAATTACATCAGAAGCTCTTAATTCAATTGTTAACTACATATTGCCTGCTTTGTAAAAATATCTTTAAATTCTGGAAAATTTGCGAAGAATATTCTCAGGGTACCATATAGAGGCTAAAAGGCTAGCTGAATAGGCTTAAAAAGCTAAGGATTAAAATAATAATTATTGATTACATTTTATAATAATTCAGAAAGCAGAAAAAGATTGGATTTTTTCTATAGCAGGGTATCTAAAAAGGCTCATAACATACAAGCTGCATTCATGAATCTGTTAACTTTTTATGATATTGCTGATACTAAATTTTAAGCAATGGTAATTACTAAAGATAATGAAGAAAATTGGGTTAGTTTATATGAACAAATATTATTAACAGTAATCATAATTTATTATTTAACAAATAAAAATTTAATTAATAATAAAAACTGAAACTTTAATATTGTTTTCAAAAAAAAGATATTTTATTTCTATAATGAAATTTAAAAAAGAATAACTTCTCTATTATAATTAATAAAATTATGATTTTATAAGATTTCATCAATATACGAGCGCGACAAAGAATTGTGTGAGTCATTGAAAAATGTCAAGAAAAAAGGAAAACTTGCTATTGTAATAATTTTAATATATATATATATATATATATATATATATATATATATATATATATATATATATATATATATATATATATATATATATATATATATAAGTTATTTATAATTAAATATCATTCGGATTAAATTTGCATGATTCAATTTAAAAAATGAAAAAAATATCATATTACATGAATTTATGATGTAATAAAATTGATTATTAGTTGCATCTAATTTTTTTTGGAATAAATTATTGCCAAAAGAAATAATAGATTCAAATTTTTATATAGTTTTCAATTAATTTAAAATCATTTCTACTAAATAATGTATTTCATTTTTAATTTTAATTGATATTTAATATTGATTTTATTAAATTAAAAATATTTTTAGTTTAATCCGCTCATATAATATGAAATATACCTAGTTTTTATATATTATTAAATATAATTATTTTAATTATTTTTTTTATTTAAACTAGATATTTCTAAAACATGCCTAAATAAATATTATTAAATTTTGATAAGGGCATATTTTAAGTATAATTTACCCAATATGCAATTATAAAACACATCTTGATGTGTATCAATTTACTAAGATTAATATATGATTAAAAATTTAAAAATAAGTAATTATGAAAAATTCAATTAAAAATTGAAAATTATTTACCAAATAAATAAATTATTGGGGGGGGGGGGAAGTTTCCTGAACTCGAGAAAGTTTCCTCCACTTTTTTAATTTATATGTAAAACTTAATAAATTTTACATAAATAACAAGATTTAACCTTTTTATGACTTATTAATATTAAGAGGATATTTATACATCATTTAAGTAGTTCAAGAAAATACAGTCTAATATTAAATGGGTATGTAAAGAACAGGATAAATTGAATCTGAATTTCATTAACAATTGGATACAATATTTGGAATTACTATAAGTACCGAGAGAAACAATGTAATGGTTTAGAGATAGAAACCTAAAAATATCAGATGAAATAAGTCAGAGTTGAAATCTAAAGAGAAATATTGAATAATTGATTAATAAATTAAGTATAGTTTTAACAATGAAATTAGTTCGGAAATAGGTTATAGTTGTTATAAAATTAATTTTAATAATTAAAAATTTTTTTTAAAAAAGTGCAGGAAACTTCCCTAAAATTTTTTTTTTATCATAAACCGGTGCAGAAAACTTCCCCCCCAATTATATATAGAAATTTAAATTTTTAAAGTAATTAGTGAAATTTAATGTTTCAAAATTAAATATTTTATTAATTTAAATCATTATTGTTAATAAAATTATTCTATAATAAAATCTTAAATTTATAGAATTTTTATTTTTAATTTTTAAATTTATAATTATTTAATAATATCGAAAATCCAACGATATTGTTATATTCATGAAATATAAAGTAAATGGCATAAAAAACAAATAATTGCTATAATTATTTATTTTAATAAATCGATTTTATAGGTTCATATTTTATAAAAATTATTTCAACTTTAATTACTAAAAAAAGGAAAAAAAATATATAAATTTTAATATTAGTATTTTTAAATTAAATTTTTATAATTTTAATTATTTTGATTAAAAAATAAACTCCTATATTAGAACTGTATTTCTTTTATTTTTATATTTTATTACTATTCTCAAAATAATGTTACTTAATTTGTAAATAATATTTAGTAAAATTAAAAATTTTAATTTTTCGGTCTAACTATTAAAATACATTTAAAAATAAACACTCTGATTATTTTATAATAAAATCTGGGAAATTTTTTAAATTAATATATTTTAAATAAATTGTTTCTATACGATAAAGGTACCAGAGGTAACGGATTTGCTAAACGAATTAAAAATTGAATAACTCATGCATGTAAAAATTGACAAAATTTAAGACCCATTAGATTCCTTGTTTAAAAATGTTATTTAAAAAAATAAGCATTCAAAATGCAAAACACCATAATTAATTTATAGTGTTTCGATTAATGAGGGTAATAATGGGGATAAGGTTTTTTAGTTAGAAAGCAT
This sequence comes from Oxytricha trifallax, assembly GCA_000711775.1. Taxonomy (NCBI): domain Eukaryota; phylum Ciliophora; class Spirotrichea; order Sporadotrichida; family Oxytrichidae; genus Oxytricha; species Oxytricha trifallax. The sequence goes on from ARYC01017140.1 coordinate 21,875, forward strand.
CATTTTCACTCTAGTTATGATAATTTAAAAGTTTTATGTTATCAATTTTTTAATAATCTTCTTATATGTTCTCGTTATCATATTTATGCCATAAAATTTTTATTTAAAAAAAGAAAAGTTTGATTGAATTTTTTTGATATTTTTATTTTTAATTCATAAGTTATCAATTAAATCGTGTTTATGAAATTTGATGATTGTATAATTTCGAAAAATTCGCATTTATACACGAATATTTTCAAGTTTCTAAAAAAATACATTTTATAATATAAATTAGAACTTTAATTTATTTTGCCTTGTATTCTTTATAAAAATATTTTTATCCATAAAAAAATGATTATTAACATATTTCAAATATAAATAAAAATATGCAATAAATGAGTAAACTTAAGGTAATTGATTGCCACAATCATAAATATTTTAGTTTAGAAATATTATAAATTGATATTAATCTTTTAATTTTGTGTATAAAAAAATTATAATTTTTTTACATTTTTAGACACCTATTAAATATGTTATCCTATAGAAGATCAACTCTGTAAAAAAATGTAGTAAGAAAAAAAAAAGCTGTCACAAATTTTAGAGAAGAATTTCTTATTTAAATAAATTAAATTTCATTTTATTAATAAATAATACCGGTACTACATCAATTTAATTTAATTTTTGTCAATTTAATAATACAAAAACGTAATTATTACCTAGTTTCAATAAAGTGAGATTTTAATGGTAAAGTTTAAAAATGACTCAAAATTAATTGGTAACTTGAATTAATAATATTGAAATTATTTTGATACATTATCATTTAAAATAGTTAAGTCTTAAGGAATTATAAAAAATTGTTTTCATAACATTTGCTTTTTAAAAAAATATATAAAAAAAGAAAAAGAAAAGTGATTACAACTTTAATTATCTTAATGGATTATCTTTAATAAAATTTAGATAGATTTAGATTTGATAAAACATAAAAGAATAAAAATCTCATCATTAAATCAATTAATTTTATTGAATCAAACATAGAAAAGAAATAAATCATAAAGAACCCTCATCCTCAACATTACTCCATCAATAAAAGCATATTCATAATTCATTTAGAGGTTTCGATTGACTAGGAAGAGTAATTTCATATTAGATTAAAATAGAAACGAAATGATATTCATTTTCGTAGTTTATATATCTGTAGAATAGTATTTTTTAATTTAATTTACTATTTTTTTTACAATCATAATTTTAGAGTTATTGCAAGTTTTTTTTTATATATTTATAAAGACACTCAAGATAAACTTGTGAGCAGTGGAGTGAAGGAACTTCTCCCCGTGCAACAAGTTACTTACAACATGTTCCTTGCTGACAACGAAATCATAGTCAAGTAAGTATAATAGTTAATAAATAGAACGCAAATTTTATTCATCAAGATGAAAATGCTAAATTCATTTTACTTACAGATCAAGAACTGGAACTGGTAAAACACTCTCTTTCTTGCTCCCCTTAGAAGAACTTATTAGAAGAAGAGATAGTATGAAAAATTGTCATCATTATTTATATAATTAAATACATATTATGCTTAATAGATTAAAAATTATTTATTTTATATTTTATGCTAACTTTCTTTTAAAAGTGGAAGGTTTTCTTGAATTTATTTTGCTCATTTTATAAAAACGTTAATAATAGTAATTTAGATTAAAATCTTGTAAATTATTTTTTTCATTGAATATATTTTAATTACTAAGAAGTTCTCGCACTTCATTTAATATCTTTATTTAGTCTTACTTTGAGTTATAATAAAAATCTCTTATTTATAATTTATTAATTAAAAATAATCATTATTTTAGCATTTGAGAATAAATTTAGATTTAAATAAATTTGTAAATTTTATTTTTATTACTAAAATGATTTCGCACAATCTTAATAATCATGAAAATTTGCCTGAACCAAGAAATAAGAGCATGACTGGAACCCATAAATATACAAATAATATTAGCTAAATTCACAATAATAATGGTAATAATCCCTAGAACAATCATTTTAATGAAAAATTAATTATAATTATTATTAATTTAATAATATATGTAGTAATTTATGTATAAAAGTATATTAATTGATAATTTTGCAGATAAATAGTACAGTTAAGTTAACTAAATATGTTCTCCACTCTTGACACAAGTAGCGAGTGTCCAATCCACAACTAAATTAACATTTTATAAAATATATTATAAACTACAATAAAAGCCAGAAATAAAGATGATCAATAACATACTCAGCAGACAATTATATTTTTATCATATTTATCAATCATAATCTATTTTGATTATTATATAAAATTACGGATAGCTCACCTTTATCAGGTATCACAAAATATTAAATATTATATTCTGTCCATTCATTCCTATGCTTAAATTACAGTTTGAAACTCCCTTGAAATCATTATAATAAACAAAATGTAAACTAATAGTTACTTTTATAGGATCTGTGATAAAGAAAACCGCAAGTATGGGTATACCAAAATACAAATAAGGATTGTACATGAATCATAAAATATAAATATTTATATATAAATTAAAATTTAATATAGTAAATTTTATCATAAATAATCATCATTAGCACAAGAATTCAATTGGATAATCATAATAGGAAAATATATATTAAATTTTAATTTATTAACAAACAATAAATTTAATAAATAATATTGAGATTAAATTAAACAATAAAAAGTATTTATGTATATAATTAAATTAGATATGATATTTAAGTTATTATATATTATGTCAATAGAAAAAATTATAAATATAATCAAAACCCCAAAACCCCTTAGTGAGGTTTATAAGTGCTTTGATTTGTAGGGTATAATTGGGGTTAGTAGAGAAAATTCAGGTTTTATGTGAATTTTTTGTATATTTAATGATTATTAGTTGATTTAATTTAAACAAATTTAATCTGCTTGTCTTTGTTGTATCTCTTGAATCTTGCTCTATAAAGTGACTCAAGTATGTCATCTAAGGATTATCTTGGATAGGAAGGAGCTATCACGATTATCATCTCTACTATACTTTTTATTTCTTCGCATACATCTTCTTACTTTACATGGCTCTAAGCTAAGCTAATTGATTGTTTTTCATGATTAACACCAAAGAAAGACATGCTTTCCATGTCCCTTTCTTATATTATACCAGCAACTGCCCATACATCCCACTAAACTGAACCATTTTTCCACTTCTCTCTGATTGGGAAGTAGCCTGGTGTCCCAAGAACCTTTGCTAATGTTACAATCTCTTACCTAAGGCTCTATTGAAATCGATAACTACAACTTCTAAAGGACAGAGGTTGATCATCACATTTTCAGGCTTCAAAACTCTATGAATATATCCAAGTTCATGCAAATCTTAGACTCCTTAATCATATCTGAAAGTATATCATTCGAGTCATCCGGATATCTATTTTGATATAGATAGTCTCTTAGAGTCTTTTCATATTTCTTGAGGCTTGGTGCGATGAACCCAAAGCCTAAATTAACACAGTCTAGCTTAAGCAAGTTCTTGCAATCTCTTTTTTAAGCTTCTCTAAGAACGATATATTCGATTGCAAACTCATTATAATACTGTTAATTCTTAATGAGATAGCTGAAAGGATATACCTTGTATGCAAACTCGTCGACTACTATAAGTTTTGCCTTGCTAGGCACGTTTTTATTCAAATAGTTTCCTATACAACTGCTTAGATCAACAGCATTTAATGCAGGAATATACATAGCTCTCTTTTAAATCATGCTAAAAATGTATTGCCTGCAGGTTGATTCATTGACTCATGTCTTATCTGCCTCTTGAGCTTTTCTTACTGCTCTCTTAAAGATTCAAGAATTTTAGATTTTCTCTTGGCAGGTTTAAGTTTTTGAAGTCTCTTAATCTTAAATTAAAAAATCGCTTAAATGATGCTTTTGCATGTGTCTTTTAACCTTAGCTGAGTGAGTGTAAGAATTCATGCAAGTTGTGCACTAATATCTGCCATCCACCTTATCAAGCTTGAAAAAAATCTTCGCTTTTCCAGAATGTATTTCTTTAATATGCCTCTTCAAGCTCTACTCAGTTTAGAAGAAGTTTTAACAATCATTGCATTTTAAAGTGTTTTTATTTTTCAATTGCTGTTCTTTTAGCTCCTCAACATATTCAATTTATGTTTAAAATCCTATATCTGCTCTCCCCTTCTAGTTCGATGCTTCAATTTTGAAGACCTCTGCTTCAAACTCAAGAGCTCTTAACTCTACCTCCATCTCAACATAAATAACTTCAGGCTTTTTAGTTGAGCCAAAGTTTAGCTATGATTTTCCACTGCTAAGAGAAATTGCTTTTCGATTTAAGTTAGCCGCCATGTTCAAATTCAAATTTAAATTTCTAATATAAAGCTCTAATAACCTCTCTAATTAAAGTTACTTTGTACAGGAGTTGGCACTGCAGCAATAATGGTTGATTTTGAAGTATTAGAGATCACATTTATGCTTAGTATATAGCTATAATTTTTCTAATTTCATGCTTAATATTTTTAATTTTAGTACCAACTTAGATAAAATTAAGGTTGGTTGTGGTACCAATTAGGTTTTGAACCAATTTGGAACTTTTCCATTAAAACCTAATTAGTTTAAAACTAGGTACTAATTAAGTTTTGGTACTATTAAATTGGTACCAATTAAAATTAAACGGAATTAGTACCAGTACTAATTAAATTTAAACAAATTTAGTACTAATTTAATGGAACTAAATTGATAAAAATGGAGCTCAATCTCTGCAGTTTGTTACAGCTTCTGCAAACTTTCTCCACGTATCTTTGCAGGGTTGACCTCCAATAAGATGTCCATATTTAATAGTAAGATTTTAAACAATAGGATCCAGAAGTCTATAAATTTAAACTTGAAATTCATTAATAGGAAGAGGAAAAAAGATGGAATTACTCAATTATCAAATGAAAAGAGTCGAGGCTCAAGAAATGATATCAAGATTCAGAAGTAAGGAAGATCTCTATCGATACCTAACTTTACATGGTAAGATAACTTGATAACTATTAATATATTATACAGTTGGTTTATTCCTTCCAATTATGGAAGGTACCAAAATTTCATTCTTGAAAGCGATACTCTGTGATGAGAAGAAAGCCTTCAAAAACAATGAAATTAAGTTGATAAAAATACCAAATTACCCAGAGATTTCAGTCACTAATCTCTTCGAGGATGCGATGAAAGATGAAGATTTGGAAGTTTATCTTCCTACCAATAAAAAACTCTCTTACAAACTTCCAGAAAAGAGCTTATTCTTTGGTGTTCTTGGCACTTTAAGAGAGAGAGTTATATCAAAGAGATCATTGAAGAAGCTCACAAGAAATGTTACTCTATTTCTCCTGAAGATTAAAAGAAGCAAGACATACTAATAAGAGAGACATGGCTCGCAGTCCCTAAGAAGCATCCATTCCTCTCTAGTAAGCTTTGACACATAACTTTGTAAGGAAACCTGGAACTGCTATAAATTTGATGAAAGAGCGCAGCAAATTAAACAGAGAGAGAGAAAGTCTCAAGTAAAGCCTGAATTGAGTAAGAGACTCTTCAAAGATTTATAAAAGCCAGATGAAATGAACATAGATGCAAAAGCTGGCACTAAGAGAATAAATATGGGCCCAAGCAAACCATAAGAAGGGGAGAAGAAGGAGAATTCTAATCTCTTTCTGGGTTAATATAATATGTGAACTTATTCATTCATTTATATCTAAAACTTATTAATAAACATTCATTCTTCCTTTTCTCGCACAAACTGTTGTCTTATCTATGCTTACTCTCTTGCAGCTACTCTGAATCAAGTCTACTTTATAGATGGGCAATTCATGCATAAGGTGATACAGCAGCAGTTTATTGTAGCGAGTCTTAATTTAACTCCAATAGAATTCGATTCCATTAAACTGTGAGCTAAAGGGAACGATATATACAGGAGTTATGTTTAACTCTTCGTAAGCTTTCTTAGACTCCTTAGTCTTATGAACTGAGAGGTTGTCAACAAAAAACATGATCTCTTAATCCTTATATTTATCTCTTAGCTTGTTTAGGAACTCTATGTACTACTCTCGCTTTATAGAGCGAGGATGAATAACATAACTTTCTAAGCTAGAGTCTTCACTAATACCTGCTAATTTCATGGATTACAACCTTTACAAACTAATCGTAAACTTCTATATTATCATACTTCTTATACCAAGACTTATCTATTAAGGTGTTGAAGGTAAACACAGCTTCATCTGCGTGTATGAACTTTATTTTATTATCAAAAGCTCTCTGCATTTAATCATATATATAGTATAAATTATTACTATAAAATGGCACAGTAAAATCGATCACTCTTTCACTCTGTTGGCAGTCTTGAAAGTAATACCATTTCTTCTATAAATGTTGGCTATAGTCTAAGGAGAGATACGCATGTCAGGAAACCTGCGATGAACATCACAGCTCGCTAGTCAAGAGGAAAGTATGCCCAATACTTCAAAGTCTTCGAGTAGCAGAGGTAGTCAGTATGGTACTGTGAGAACTTTTATTTTCTTGCAGGATGCTTTCAATTACCTGAATTATAATGCTAAACAGCCAACATGCAATGATACCTAATAGTTGAGGCACTCTTGCATAGGAGCTTTGCATCATAAATAGATCCTAAATTTCGCTAATTTCTATTTCTCATTTTGTAAATTGGCCTAATTTTTCTACTAACCCCAATAAGACCCCAACTATACCCTTCAAATCAAAGCAAGGGGGGGAAAATTTAATGCACTCGAGGAAGTTTCCTGCACTTTTTTTTATTTTATGTAAAACTTAATATAAATCATAAAATTAAAAATTTTTATGACTCTCTTATATTTATAGGATTTTTATACAAAATAGAAGTAGTTCAAAAAATATAGTCTAACATTATATAGGTTTTGAAAGAACATATAAATTGAATTGAAATTACAATAACAATTGGATACAATACTTGGAATTACTTTAAAAAATAAGAGGACAATATAATGGCTAAGATACAAAAACCAAAAATATCAGATGAAATATGTCAAAAATTGGAATCTAAAAAGTTATATTTACTAATTGATTAATAAATTAAGTAAAATTAATTCAATAAAATTCGTTTGGAAGTTGCATTATAGTTGTATTAAAATATTTTTATCATAAACCGGTGCAGGAAACTTCCCCCCCCAAAGCACTTATAAACCTCACTAAGGGGTTTGGGGTTTTGATTGTATTTATAATTAAGTAATTAATATAGCAAAATTAAATTATTAAGAAAAATAAATACAGAAATATAAAGCTAAAAACAAAAGAGTTAAGTGAAGTATATAAACTAAAATTATTGAAAAAGTAACAAATAAAATGATTATGAATGAGATAAAATTTTTTATTTACCAAAATCAATTTAAAACTGGTATATTAATAGTTCGAAAAAAAGAATCAAGTATTGTAATTGATGAGATATAATTTTAAAGTAATAATCAAACATAATATAGATGTAAATTAACAATTTATTCTGAATTATTTTATCTATTTTAATTTTCTATTTATTTTCATTAAATATATCTAAAAAATAAGCAAAAAACAATGAGTAAAATTTTATTGCCTCTCTCTTCAAGGGAGACTATAAATATGTTCCAAGATACTCCAACGAATTAATAAAATAATGAATAATAAAGAGACAATAAAATCTGGTCTAGACTTAAAAGAGCATAGACGCAACATTAACTATCAAATTTTGATTCATATCGACCATTAATAGGCAAATCAAATATTATGGTTTTACATATCAATTTTTATGATTGAGTTAATTTCATTCTTATTCTATTAAATATTTCATTATAATTAAGTATTATCTTATTAGATGATGATAAAACTACTCCTAGACAATCCAGAATAGACACAGCTGGTTCTAAAAGTAGAAGAGCTAACAATGCAAATGACAATGCATTGGGAATCTAAATAAGCCAATTATCTCCCAACTAACATTATAAAACTCCAATGATTCCTTTAAAACAAGCTGCATTTCCCACCCCCAATAAATTGTCAAGTTTGTTAAATTACCAAGCCACTACAAATCGATTACCTTATGAATAATTTCATATCGAAGATGAACTCAAACCCTTAACTGCAAGGATAAAAAGATCTTACTTTAATATCGCAATTGTAGATTAAGTTGGAATTTAGGAAAAACTAAAGTCATAACTTGGAGAGGACTTCACTTCAAGATACACTTAAAGCGGTTATAAGTAAAATGGATTTAGTACAACTAGAAATAGGAAGTTGGATAATGAAGTTATACCCGAGTTTGAGGTTGATGATCAGCAAGTTTAAAAATAACTTCAATGTCTGGGAGATGGGCAGTTGTAAAAGTTTCTTACAAAGAAGTTTCAGAAGCTAGATAAGCGAATCAAGATTGGATTAATTTTTAGGTAGACTATTTTATTAAATTAACAATTTTAATATGCAATTTATATCCCTTAGAACTCTTGTAAACAAAAAGACAAAGCGATAAACACCCTCTCAAGTCATAGATTAAGCAACAAAAATGAGACAACTTCAATAAAATTAAACAAGGATTTTAGCAAAATCTTCATCTCAATAGAATATTTTCTACTAAACTAGAAATCATATAATAAGTGATCTCACCCAAAAACAGAGGCTTGAAGAGCAGAAAAGAGAACAGAAAGATCAATTCAAGAGCTAGCTTTTAATATAGTAAAATGAGTTTCTAATGGAAGAATTCAAGAAAGATTTATAGATCAAGAAAACTTAAAGCAAATTGGATTAGGAGAGAATGAATTTCATATTAAGCAAGTTAAAGAGCAATTAAAACAGTGATATTAACATGAAGAAATGGATGAATCAGAACTAAGAGCATAAACCTCTTGGGAAACAGCTTGAAGAGTATTTTAAAACAGAGAGAAATCCAATAGATAGTCAAAGATTAAACTTGAATTTCACTAATCATCACAATGAACTCTAGAATATAATTCCAAAGCCTAAATATATAACAACACTGGAAAAGAACTCAAAGAAAATCAAAGCACTTAAGACACCTAAGAATAACTACTTACGGATAAAAACTGATAGGTAAATAATAACAAATCATGACTCTGACTATAGAGCAGAGAGTAGTAAGAAACTAAGGTTTAATTTAAAGACAAGTAAGCTAGAAGAAGTCGATACATTTTTACAGCCTTAAAGAAAAATGACAAGGCATCACACATTGAATCATTTGCCACTAATTAAAAGAGACTCAAGCAAGAGAAAGGACACTGATTTATTGAGTTAAAAGTAGTAATCTTAAAGTTTTGATAAATCATAGACATTGGAAGAGAATGAAGAAGTAATAGATGGCAGTTAAGCGATATCTTTACAGTTGTTTAAATCTAAGTTAAGGAAAGGGTTGCTCTAGAAAATTAACCATTAAATTGAAGAATCTATAAAGCAAAAAAGTTCATAGTTTAAGAGATAAATCTTTGCTTCAGGTAAGCAGGAAAAGAAAAATGTCTCTAGTAAAAGTTCTTTTACTACTAATAGTTAGGGTAGAATCGATTCTCCTAAAATAAAAACTGAAGTTAAAATGCCTTAATCAAAGCCAATTGAACTTAACTTGTAAGATCAAAATGAAAAAACGGAGACTTATAACAAACTCATTACAAACTTAGTATAATACGAGTAGCAGGCGACTAAGAGGGGCTAATCTGATTAAGCTTAAGAAAATTTGATACCAACCTTCATGAGAAATGCTTTGAAGCACAAACTAGAACAAATAAGTGTTAATATAATGAAAGATACTGTATAGACAGTTATTGATAAACTTTAGGTGAAGTAAGATCATTTTGAAAAGCTGAATAATTTATGTCAAATTATCCAAAAATGTGAGAAAGTCAACATTGAAAACAAAAATGAAGATAAGTAATCTACCACTAGGGTGTTAATGAAAACGAATTTTGTAAAGTTATTGAATGAAAATGTGGAATCGAAAATGTTAAACTTAATTAATCATAAATTAGAAGAGAGAAATTTTATGAGATTAGTCTACGATATCAATTAGCCAATTGCTAAAATTAAGTAATGAATTGATATTAGTATAGTTAAATTATTGTGAATTAAATTAGTAAAATTAAAATTTTGCTCTCCTAATTTTCATCTAGTCTTTCTTGAAAGTGCTGAAACGGGGTCTAGCTGATTTCTAGGAATGAGACTTCCCTTTGGTGCATTCAAAATTTGTTGATTAATATCTTCGAGGAGATCTGGAGTCATTGCAATCTGCTTCTATACTTTATCTTAATCTCCAACCTTTGGGGTGGTATAGGAAACATATGGCTTAAGCTAAATTAAAAATTAAAAAACATTTTATATATTCATACCTTGAAGTTTGTGAGGTCAGGAACGTTATAGAATGGTACCTTTTGAATTTCAAAAGAAAAATTACCCTTTCTAGAGATTTTACCAAAAGGTCTCTCAGAGTTTCTGGTCACTTCTCTAATCTTAATTTCTCCTTTGTAGCCTTGCTTCTTGTATTATTACTTTTAATAGAGTGGCATGGCATGAGGGTCTCTGAACTTGTTATAAAATACCCCTTTAATCATAAAAAATAATATCATAAACAAGCAATATTATATTTTTGGTCAGTTTGTAAGAGTAAAGACCAAGTCTCTTTCTGAACTTAGAAAATCCAAAGACTTATTGGTAGATGAGCGAGTTCATGTTTTATTAAGCTAAGAAGTGAACGTTGTTCATCATCTATGTTTTGAAGAACATTTGAGAAATTTGTTTTTGCATCATATTTATTATAATTTATAATTCACATATTATTGTTTTATAAGCATTATTATAGTAGTCAAATGCTTTACTAATTTAATAATCCAAAATAAATATAATACAAAAAATATACTTGTTACTCTCATATGATTTCAATTGATTCAGTAGAAGGAGAACTTTCAACACTCTCCATTTTGTCCAAACTTTACTGTCCGATAAGCTCTTCCTGCTAAGGTTATTTTTTCTAGCTTTTTGGGCTCTCGATTTATTAATCTTTAAGCAATCCCTCAATATTTGGCTTGGGAGGTGACTGCTCTTTGATTATATCGTTGTTTATGTCATTAATGATTTAATTAAATTTCATCATCTCAAGCTCTTGTTCTCTTTGTTAATTAGCAAGGAGCTTTTAGCGGTCCTCGTCAGAGTTTTGGGTGCCATTGGATTTATAGAGATCTGGATTTCCAGTTCCATCCTGATAGTCACAAATCTCATCGTTCAAAGCATTATGGTCATTTAATATATTGTCAATCATGAGTAAATGCTGTGAAATATCCATTGGCTACCTTAATGGTGAAAACTGCATCTACATTTAATTTCTAACTTAGAACTCTTCTGTTTCCTCTTCATCTTATAACTAGCTTTCAATGTTCTAATCATCTTCTTCTTCAATGATAATCGAGGTTTAAAGATCTTGACCGTCTTCTATGATTTGAGACTCCTCTAATTAATAGTTTTCGGCTTAGTGAGTGCTGTAGAACACACTTGATTAAGCCAAATTTTCTCGCTTTATTGGGCTTTATTTCTTTTGAATTTAAATCACTGCTTGAAATTGCTCTCCAAACTTAGTGTTTGTATTTATATCATACAATCCAAGGTTTAAAGAGATAAATTTATAAATAATTTACAATTTTAGAATGTGGTGTGTTTTTTACTTAACACTTATTATAAGATTTTTATAGAGCTTAAATGATGAGGATATTTAAGAATTTGAGTTAAAAATGTTGAGTAAAATAAAAATAATAATAATATCACATTAGATAATACTCATTAACTAAGAGATAAATTCTTCTGGAAATTCCATAGGTATATCTATGCTATAGTCTATTGTTCTCTCCTTATTTGGCTGTAGTAAAAAATCGAGTTACTAAGGCTTTAATAATCCATATCTATCTTAATTTTGACTCCTCAAGCAAGGTTAAGAGGGCCATGTCCTTTTGGAGGTATTTTTAATAGTCCAAGATAAAGTTAGGACTTCACCTAAATTAGCCTTTACAATCAAATCCTACAGGGAGGTTACTTTTGCCATACTGATACAGAAATACGAATAAATAAATTAAACTGTCTTTGAAGCAGTTGTCTTGCAGGCTCGATTGATTTATTTGGTTTTGCTAGTCGTAAAAACTCTGATTCTTTTCCATGTAAACTTCAACCCGCTTATTAAAAAAACTTTCATTCTTTTCTATATAGGCCTCCACTTATTTATGTTCTTAATTTTAGACTTGAACACCATCGTTTCCTTAAATTTCTTGAAATACACTCTCCTATTAATCTAAAAACGATTGATTGTCATGCTCATATTACTCATCCACCATAACAGAATTTTCTTAATAAGAAACGGGTTCTTATTAAACATTTACCTAAACATCGTTTACTTTTCTATATTTGAATAAACTTGTTAAACCATTAACGAATTCCTCATCAAATTATGACTAAATATTTCTTGAGACTTCTTAATTTTAAGAAAGTGAGTCAGTACTGCTCTTTCTACTATCAATGTAAGATTTTCTAACAATCTCTTGCTGAATTTCTTATACAATACTGTTTTTAATCTATAACATTTAAATTTAAGTTATTTAATGATTCAATCTATTATCTGATAGCAAACCTAAGGGACTACTCAAATTACCTTTTTTGTTCTTATTAAGCCTTTTATTATAATTTCTATTCCCTGAGTAATCTCCTCTGTTTCTTAACATTTCTGTGTTAATTTATCAGATTTTTAAACTGTTCTACTGGTCTGTGCATAGTAATTAAGAAGGTGCAAATTTTATTTTCAAAAGAAATAAAAACAAAGCTAATTACACAGGAACTATGAAAATTAAAGTTTATTTAGTAAAATTATTCAAATTTTATTTTCTTCAATTTATATAAAGTTATTTACTTTTTACTTTCATAAAATTATGAATGTTTTAGTTAGTTTATTTGCATTATAAAATCAAAACAAATTTGACGAAAATTTAATCAATTTTCAATATAGATTCTGAGTTTTTTGCAAATTAAAATAAACAAGATACTCTATTGATTCATAAAAAAAATACTTATCCCCTAAATAGTTGGATACTCAAGGCATACTCTTAAAGTTTTCCTATTTTTCAAGTCTCTATAAGTAAGACTATCTTGCAAATCTGAATCTGTAGATATACTAATCTTCTCATCCTCACTGTCATTTGGCAACACCCCAAAAACACGCAAAAAACTTTATCCGATTATTTTTTTTTCGTAATTACGTATTTATTTTTTTTCGTAATTTTAAAAATCTTAAAATACATAAAAATGAATTTTATTACTTTTTTAAGTCAATTTTTATTAAAATATTTTGCCATGTATAATCATATACTCAATATAAATTGTATTTTATATTTTTACTTTTAAATTTAAAATTACATTTATATTTTACATTTAATATATTTTTTTTATTTTTTAAATATTAGTAATTACTTAATATTAAAATGATATGCATAAAATTGTAAATTTTTTAATAATAATTTAATAAATTTTAAGGAATTCACTAATTCTTTAAACTTCAATGAAGATTACTTGACTAATTTTAGCTATTAATTTAAAAATGATTATGATTCAAACTTTTTATAGACTTATTATGTTCCTTAATGTTGTTAAGATTTATAAATGAATCGAGCTTAAATATTTTAGTAACAAAAATATAAAAGGATTAATAATTATTTTTTTTAAATTAAAAAAATAATATCAGTTAAACTAGTAATAATTAGAAAATATCTTCTTTGACTTATTATTATTATTCTACTTCAAATTCGTTATAAAAGATTTGATGATGAATAAATAAAATAAAATAAAATACTATCACTATAAACATCCTAGAAGTATTAAGGAAATAATGAATCGAATCTTACACTCACTAAAAAAAGATTTAAGATTATATTAATTTAATCAAGAGCTATGGTGCTATAGCTCTACAAAATTTTCTGAACCTTATTTATAAAATTTAAATAGATATTTACACTTAATTCATTAGAACTAAATATTTTAATTGACTAATTTTCTAAAAAGAATGCTTAAATAGAAATTTAGAGTATATTAAAACCAATTAATTATTGTATAAAATATGTTGATTAATTAAGGAAAAATATTAATATTGAATATCTATAAAGAAATTAATAGAATTATGAAGTATATAACTTTATCTTAAAATAATTAATTATTAAATTGATTTTGTACAACCGAAAAATTGGTTAAGTTTAGTAATTCATGAATTATCTTACTAAAATTGTTTCTAAATTTTATAATTTAAATAAATAGACGATTTGTTTCTTTAAATAAATCAGTTATAATTTATGGTAAATTAAAAACTTTCTTGGTTGATTAAAGAATATTACCTTTAGAAAATTGAGTTAAAATTACGGATATATCGAAGAATTGATTTATTGTTAATTAATGTCTAATTTATAACTTAAACAATTATTATTTCATTTTCATTTATCCAAATCGAAGGTATTTCAATTATTTTTTTATTATTCGAGAATATTTAAATATACGATTTTAAATGAAACTTAGCAATAGTATTTTAAAGTGGTTAATATAGTTTATTTTCAAGATTTAAGATTTAGATATTACTTATATAGGTATATACTATAATGTGATATAGTGAAAATATCAATCAAATTCACAATTTTTATTCAAAAAAATTATCAAAATTCATAATATTTTTTAATAATTACTTAGAAAAGCAAAGTCTTATTGATAATGTAATTTTAGACTTTAAAATTTTAAAAATTCATTTTTATGTAATTTCAGAATTTTAAAATTACGTAAATAAATAAATACGTAATTACGGAAAAAAATTTATCTGATAAAATATTTTGCGCGTTTTTGGGGGTGGTCCTGTCATTTTATATGTTTATTTAATACCAAAATCTAAATAATACTTATAATGTAACGCTTCATAATAAAATTAACTAGTCAATGTAAAACAACAAATACTCTTTCTTTGGCTAATCACTTTGGTCTTCCTAAAGTCTATCAAAGAAGCTCTTTTAATTTTATAGTTGAGATTGAGTATTGTTATACAACTAAGAATCTCTTGCGTTATCCCAATTTTTCTACAAGTCCTAATCGAAATCTATATTTAATGTAGTCTTTAAATGCTGCTTTAAAAGCTTGAGCTCAGTGGGAGCAGGTTTAATCTTTAGGGGCTAGTTTTCAAATGTGATTATTTGCATTTTACTTAAGTTTAGTTATAAATTATTATTAATCAATTCATTTAATGAAGAGATATTTTAGTCAGAATTCAACACAATATTCAGAATCAATATTGAAACTTATTTTAAGCTTTCAATACACATTTTTGTAATTTCTTTATTCCAATACTTACAATAAGTTTTTTGTTCTCCATATATGCATATTATATCTACTCCTCCAATTAAAGTGCAATTATTTGAAACAAAGTTAGTTTGTGATCCACACTCACATTTTGATTGAAATATGTATAATCTCTAGCTCATTTCATCTCCTCCGAAATTCTTTTTTCAACATCAGATGAACACTTATGATTGATATTTGGATCATCAATTTTCATGATTTTGCCAGCTGGACTTAGATTTGATAAAGGTTTTTAAATAGTATTTTTATTTTCTACGGTTTAAGGGTGTAAGTTTGGTTTCCTAGAGGTGTCTTCAGGCTTAAGCTATTTTTGGCTTGGACTGTTCTAAATAAGTAGATTTTACTTTCTTAATTAGTTTTATAAAGTGAATTATTGGTGGAGGAAGTTTCCTCCCCAGTCTTATGATAAAAATAAATTTCCTTTTCAATACTTATTATTTCTAGCTCGAAGTAACAATTTCTAGTTATTTAATTTCTTGAAAATTAGATGTATATTAGCCTATATTTCATGAAATAAAAAATTTAATCACTTTAAATATCAATTTTTCTCTTTAACTACATTTAGATTTATGGTAAAATTACTTATTTTTAATTGATTACAATTAATATTTATTCAGAGTAATTAACTAGACATCTTCATTTCCTTATTTTTTATGATTGTGTCTTATTTATGATATACTTTGAAACATAAATTAAGTTAAAATAATATATAAAAATTTTATTTTAGTTAAAATTTCATGAAATTATAGAATGTGAAATTTACTTGCCAGAAAACTTCCCACTTGCTAGGGAATTCCCTCCCCCCCAATTATTAAATGTCATTTTAAGTTTGAGATTTTTAATGTGAATATTGTCAAGGTGGTTAGAAGCTTTTCAAATGTTAGTTTTATAAGGGAGAAAGTAAATTAGTGGAGGTTATTGAAAAATTGTTTAAAGTGTTTTGATTATCAGTGATTGACTACTACTGGTTTAAAATATTGCTTTAGATTGAGAATAGATTGTGACTCTGGCTTTGCGATTGAGCACGGACATTCATAACCCCAAAACCCTTTCAGTAGTTTGATTGAGTTTTTTATTGATAAAAGTAGATTATTAGTGCATTCTTTATTAGGGTTAAAATAGGGTTTATTTAGGGGTTTAATTTTTAAATATTAGTAATTTAAGTGAGTATATGCGAGGTTTGGGGTCAGTTTATGTCAGTGGGTATATAGATTTATTGTTTAAGTTGCGCTATGGATGTGATGAATATAGTGAATAACTCAAGCCTGTTCTGAACTTTACTTCTATAGCAAGGCTACTCCATAAATCTCCTGCAACAGTTAGGTCTCACTGTCTATTAGCATCGAATTTAAAGAGATAGCATCTTAATTCTAAGCCTAAATGACCTCTAAAATTTTAGCAGCATCATATCGATTATCTTATTAATGATAGACTCTTTAATACTGGGCTAACTATTCTCTGGCCTAGAGAGCTGTGATGTTTCATCGCCAATTTCCTGAGCTTTATATCTCTGCTTAATCTATAGCGCACATATATCAAAAGAACGGAATATCTTACAAAACAGTCAATCTGATTAAGAGAGTGATTAACTTTAATGTTCCATCTTATAAGGATAATTTAAATTATATATTCGATTAAATGTAGAGGGCTATTACTAATAATATTAAGTTCATTCACGCTGATGAAGGCAGTATTCATGTTTATACCTTCATATCAACGTCTTGGTATAAAAGATATAGCAAAATTGAAGTATATGATTAAAATGTTAAGGTTAAACTCATGCAATACTTAATGGAATAAGCGAAGATAATGGCCTCGAGACTTATGTTATCCACCCTCGCTCAATAAAGACCGAATAATACATAAAGTTCTTGTAATAACTCAGAGATAAGTTGACGGACTAGGAGATTATTCAGTTTGTATATAACTTATCTGTCCATAAAACTAAATATTACAAGGAAGGAATATGAAAGGCTAAACATAACACCTGTTCCTGTATTTAATGTTCCTTACAGCTCTTAGTTCAATGGAATTAATTTATATTGAGGGTTATTGAAAGGCCACTATAAGAAATTCAAAACCCCAAAACCCTTTCAGTAGTTTGATTGAGTTTTTGATTGATAAAAGTAGACTATTAGTGCATACTTTATGAGGGTTTTAATAGGGTTTATGTAGGGGTTTAATGTTTAAATATTAGTAATTTAAGTGAGTATAACAAGCGAGTTTTTAAAATATTTCACACAAACATAAGCTTAGAGTCATGTGGCAGTTCTCTGAATCTTATCTTTCTAAGTTGATGTTTGATTGCTTCTATTGCTTGTTAATTCGCTTAGCTTGGCTTGATAATAGTTGAATATGCAAGTTCTCTGAGACCTCCATTTATTTTATTTTATCAAGATAGTGTTTGATTCTCTGCTTAGAATCTCTCTCACCCCTGCAGCTAAAGTAATCGTTTCTTGGCATGTCACTCTCTATAATTATTACTGCTAGACCAGATATCCCATTAAGTGTCTCCATCTCTCCAATCCTCTCTCTCTGGAAAATATCCAGGAGTACCGTATACATTTCCTTATGCAGAGGCTTGCACTCTTTGAGCTCTGTTGAAGTCTATAATATAAACTCTAAGAGGGTGAAAATTCAACATGATATTCTCTGGCTTTAAGTCTCTATGAACATAACCTAGCTTGTGAAGCACTTCAATCCCCTCAACTATCTGCTATACAATCTAGCCAATTTATCTCTGACATCTATTGTCAGATAAGAATTCTCTGTAAGTCATTTCAAGTAATGGAAGCCTGAAGGCTACATGATCTTTACCAAGAAAAATAGCATCAAGCTATATGATATGCATGCACTCATTTAACTTTGCCTTTTATAGAGCATAATACTCATTTGCAAATTCCATTTGGAACTTGTCATCAGCAAGGAAGTAATTGAATGGATTATATTGTAAGCATATTAGTCATCAGTAATGACTCTCTTCTCTATTTTATGTTCAAGAGTGAGGTAGCTTTCTAGGCAAGAATCTAAGTCAATAATTTTTAATATGGGAATCTTCATTGCCTCTATTTTAACCATAATTTTGTTGATCTCAGAGACTGGAAAGTTCTTGACTGCTTTCTTCATTTTAACTTACTTCTAGACTTCAACTCTAAGAGACTCCACTGGGTTTCTTGATCTTCTCTTTTAAAGGAATCTATTCCCTGTAGGTTCATGAATAAAGACAAAACTTTAATTGTGCTTATTCTTTAAGTGCACTTTGAGGTCTCTAGTATGAGAATATGGCTTCTCACAGAACTCACAGACATACTTCCATCTTTCTTTTAATGCTTGAGATATAACCTTGGCATATCGTTGTGTATATCTCTCAAGTGTCTCTTATAAGTTGCTTGTAAGAGAAAACTTTATTGCATTCTTTGTATTAATAGTCAACTTTGGCTGGTATTTATTAATGCTCTATAGAGGATTGTTTAACCTCCTCCTCAATTTACACAGCTTCTATTATAACCTCCTACTTAACTTATATTTATATCTCAAAGCTAGACTGGTCAAAGTTGCCATAAGTAGGCTCCCACTGAGCACAAGCGTCTCTGGTCTCTACTTTTCTTGGTTGCTGGAATGATAACTTTTATTGACATGATCCAAGTAATGCCGCTCTTCTCAAAAGGTTAGCGCTCATTTTAGTTTTCTGATATATTTTATTATAATAATGATAAAATCTACCTAGATAAACTTAAATAGTAGAGTATAAGACACTCTAGTAGATTGTTTGCTGAGAGGTAAGAAAATTAACTAACCATAAAAGACTGTAAGTTGACATATTTTATGAGAATTTTATACATTTTAGTAAATTAAAATACACCTAATGAAGTTTTGTTTCTCTAGGAGGTCCTCCAAATCAAGTTTGAACTTAATTTGGAGGTAAAGTTATTAAACATTTTTGAATTAATATGCTCCTAATTAAGTTTTAATCATAAAATTTAACTCCTAATAAAGTTTGAACTTAATTTGGAGGACCTCCTAAAATAATTAAACATTATTAGGAGCAATTTAATGGAGATAGTTTGATAAAAAATGGAAATCAATCTGTGAAACTTGGAGCAAGTTGTTCAATGCTTCTCCGCATATCTTTTCAAGGTTGACCTCCAGTAGGTCCTCCCTATTTAGTAGTAAGATTTTAATAAACTTAGAATGGATCTTCATAATTTTAAATTTCATTAACATTTCTAGAAAGAGGAAGCAAGATGGAGTCTATGAATGATGCAATGAAGAGAATTTAATCTCAAGATTTAATAGGAAAATTTCGAAGTAAAGAGGACGTTTATAAATATTTGGTATAGCAAGGTAAGTTCTTAAGTAAGATTAATAAATCCATTATAGTTGGTTTGTTCTTGCCGACTTAGGAGGGAACTAAAATCTCATTCTTAAAAGCCTTACTGAGTGAAGAGAAAAAAGCTTTTAAGTCTAATGAAATTGGATGATAGAGATACCTAACTACCCTGAAATATCAGTGACAAACCTATATGACGATGCTATGAGTGATCCGGACGTAGCTCTCTACCTTCCATCAAAGCTACAGCTCTCTAATAGGTTGCCAGAGAGAAACTTCTTCTTTGGTGTTCTTGCAACTCTGAAACCTGAGTACTTAAATGAAGTTATTTAAGAAGCTCACAAGAAACGATACAGCATCTCTCCTAAGAAAAAGAGAAGCAAGGTATTAAAATAAGTGATACCTGGCTGTAGGAACTTTAAAAGCATCCTTTCATCACAAGTAAGCTTAGTCTTCTAACTTTAAAGAAAAACCTGGTACTGCTATATACTTGATGAAAGAGCGCAGCAAATTAAACAGAGAGAGAAAGTCTCAAGTAAAACATGAATCGAGTAAGAGACTCTTCAAAGATTTATAAAAGCCAGAAGATATGAACATAGATGCGGGAGCTGGCACTAAGAGAAGAAACATAGGCCCAAGCAAGCCTTAAGAGGAAGAAAAGAAAGAGAAGCCAAATCCTTTTACGGGCAAATTTAATATGTGAACTTATTCATTCATTTAAATCTAAAACTTATTTATATACACAAAATCTCCCTTCTCTTGCGCATACTTTAGCTTTATCATCGCTGACTCTCTTAGCACCACTCTTAATAAAATCCACTGTATCTATCTTTAAATATCATGCATCAGATGGTAGAGCAGCAATTTCTTATAATGACCTTTCAATAACCCCCAATATAATTCAATTCCATTGAACTAAGGGCTGTAATAGGAACATTATATACAGGTGTTATGTTTAGCCTTTCATATTCCTTCCTTGAGTCTTTAGTTTTATGAACTGATAAGTTATCAACGAACAGAATAATCTCTTAGTCAGCGTATTTGTCTCTGAGTTATTGTAAGAACTTAATATATTATTCAGTCTTTATAGAGCCAGGGTGGATAACATAAGTCTCTGGGCCACTATCTTCACTGATTCCACCAAGGATTGCATGAGTTTATATCTTAACCTTTTAGTCATAAACTTCTATATTACTATACCTCTTGTACCAAGACCTTGATATAAATGTATTGAATGTAAATACAGCTTCATCAGCGTGTATGAACTTTATATTATGCTCTTAAGACCTCTGCATTTAATCGAATATATAATTTAAATTATCCTTATAAAATGGAACATTAAAGTCAATCACTCTCTTAATGCGATTGACTGTCTTGTAAGATATTCCATTCTTTTTATATATGTTTGCTATAGATTAAGCAGAGATGTGAAGCTCAGGAAATTGGCGATGAAACATCACAGCTCTCTAGGCCAGAGAGAAGTGAGCCCAGTATTTAAGAGTCTTATCATTAATTAGATAATCGATATGATGCTGCTAAAATTTTAAAGGTCTTTTAGGCTTAGAATTAAGATGCTATCTCTTTAAATTCAATGCTAATAGACAGTGAGACCTCACAGTTGCTGGAGATTTATGGAGTAGCCTTGCTATAGACGTATAATTCAGAACAGGCTTGAGTTATTCACTATATTCATCACATCCATATCGCAACTTAAACAATAAATCTATATACTCACTGTCATAAACAGACCCCAAACCTCGCATATACTCACTAAAAATACTAATATTTAAACATTAAACCCCTACATAAACCCTATTAAAACCCTAATAAAGTATGCACTAATAGTCTACTTTTATCAATCAAAAACTCAATCAAACTACTGAAAGGGTTTTGGGGTTTTGATTGCTGCTCTACATACGATGCATGATTTAAAGATAGATACAGTCGATTTTATTTAGAGTGTTGCTTAGAGAGTCAGCGATGATAAAGCTAAAGTATGCGCAAGAGAAGGGAGATTTTGTGTTTTTAAATAAGTTTTAGATTTAAGCGAATGAATAAGTTCACATATTAAATTTTCCCGTAAAGGGATTTGGCTTCTCTTTCTTTTCTTCTCTTAAGGCTTGCTTGGGCCCATGTTTCTTCTTTAAGTGTCAGCCCCTGCATCTATGTTCATCTCGTCTAGCTTTTAAAAATCTTTGAAAAGTCTCTTACTTAATTCATGTCTTACTTGAGATTTTCTCTCTCTGCTTAACTTGCTGCGCTCTTTCATCAAGTATACAGCAGTGAAAGGTTTTTCTATAAAGTTATAAGGTTTAGCTTACTTAAGATGAATGGATGCTTCTGTAGTTCCTAGAGACATGTGTCGCTGATTTTTATTCCTTGCTTCTCTTTTTCTTCAGGAGAGATGCTGTATCGTTTCTTGTGAGCTTCTTAAATAACTTCATTTAAGTACTCAGGTTTCAGAGTTGCAAGAACACCAAAGAAGAAGTTTCTCTCTGGCAACTTATTAGAGAGCTGTAGCTTTGATGAAAGGTAGAGAGCTACATCCGGATCACTCATAGCATCGTCATATAGGTTTGTCACTGATATTTCAGGGTAGTTAGGTATCTCTATCATCCTAATTTCATTAGACTTAAAAGCTTTTTTTCTCTTCACTCAGTAAGGCTTTTAAGAATGAGATTTTAGTTCCCTCCTAAGTCGGCAAGAACAATCCAACTATAATGGATTTATAAATCTTACTTAAGAACTTACCTTGCTATACCAAATATCTATAAAGGTCCTCTTTACTTCGAAATTTTCCTATTAAATCTTGAGATTAAATTCTCTTCATTGCATCATTCATAGACTCCATCTTGCTTCCTCTTTCTAGAAATGTTAATGAAATTTAAAATTATGGATATCCATTCTAAGTTTATTAAAATCTTACTACTAAATAGGGAGGACCTACTGGAGGTCAACCTTGAAAAGATATGCGGAGAAGCATTGAAAAACTTGCTCCAAGTTTCACAGATTGATTTCCATTTTTATCAAACTTTCTCCATTAAATTGCTCCTAATAATGTTTAATTATTTTAGGAGGTCCTCCAAATTAAGTTCAAACTTTATTAGGAGTTAAATTTTAAGGTTAAAACTTAATTAGGAGCATATTAAATTTAAAAATGTTTAATAACTTTACCTCCAAATTAAGTTCAAACTTGATTTGGAGGACCTCCTAGAGAAACAAAACTTCATTAGGAGTATTTTAATTTACTAAAATGTATAAAATTCTCATAAAATATGTCAACTTACAGTCTTTTATGGTTAGTTAATTTTCTTACCTCTCAGCAAAGAATCTACTAGAGTGTCTTATACTCTACTATATAAGTTTATCTAGGTAGATTTTATCATTATTATAATAAAATATATCAGAAAACTAAAATGAGCGCTAACCTTTTGAGAAGAGCGGCATTACTTGGATCATGTCAATAAAAGTTATCATTCCAGCAACCAAGAAAAGTAGAGACCAGAGACGCTTGTACTCAGTGGGAGCCTACTTATGACAACTTTGACCAGTCTAGCTTTGAGATTTAAATATAAGTTAAGTAGGAGGTTATCATAGAAGCTGTGTAAATTGAGGAGGAAGTTAAACAACCCTCCATAGAGCATTAATAAATACCAGCCAAAGTTGACTATTAATGCAAAGAATGCAATAAAGTTTTCCCTTACAAGTCAACTTATAAGAGACACTTGAGAGATATACACAACGATATGCCAAGGTTATATCTCAAGCATTAAAAGAAAGATGGGAAGTATGTCTGTGAGTTCTGTGAGAAGCCATATTCTCATACTAGAGACCTCAAAGTGCACTTAAAGAAAAAGCACAATTAAAGTTTTGTCTTTATTCATGAACCCACAGGGAATAGATTCCTCTAAAAGAGAAGATCATGAAACCCAGTGGAGTCTCTTAGAGTTGAAGTATAGAAGTAAGTTAAAATGAAAAAAGCAGTCAAGAACTTTCCAGTCTCTGAGATCAATAAAATCTTGGTTAAAATAGAGGCAATGAAGATTCCAATCTTAAAAATTATTGACATAGATTCTTGTCTTGAAAGCTACTTCACTCTTGAGGATAAAGTAGAGAAGAGAGTCATCATTGATGACTAGTATGCCTATAAAATATACCCATTCAATTACTTCCTTGCTGATGACAAGTTCTAAATGGAATTTGCTAATGAATATTATACTCTATAACAGGCAAAGTTTAGACAGTGTAAGCATATCATTTAGCTAGATGCTATACAACTTGGAAAAGATCATGTTGCATTAAAACCCCCAAAACCCCTTAGTGAGGTTTATAAGTGCTTTGATTTGTAGGGTATAGTTGGGGTCTTATTAGAGTTAGTATAGATAAAGTAGAAATTATATGAATTTAATGTAAATTTATTGATTATTAGGTAATTTAACTCAAACGAATTTAATTTGCTTGTCTTTGTTGTATCTCTTGAATCTGGCTGTCTTTAGTGGCTCAAGCAAGCCGTCTATTGATTATCTAGGATAGTGAGGAGCTCTTACTATTATCATCTCTACTAAATTTCTAATTTCTTCGCTTACATCTTCCTACTTTATATGTTACTAAGCTAAGCTAATTGACTATTTTTCATGCTTGTGCCAAAGTGAGACATACTTTCCATATATCTATCTAATATAATAGCCTCAACTGCCCATACATCTCACTATACTGAACCATTGGTCCACTTCTCTCTGATTGGAAAGTATCCAGGGGTACCAAGAACCTTATATTTTCTTACCGTAATGCTCTATTGAAATCGATGACAACTACTTCTAAAGGGCATAGGTTCAACATAACATTTTCAGGCTTCAAATCTCTATGAACATATCCAAATTCATGCAACTCTTTGATACCCTTTATCATATCTGATAGAATATCATTCAAATCATTTGGGTATCTGTTATGATATAAATAGTCTCTAAGAGTCATTTCAATTTTCTTTAGTCTAAGTGCGATGAAACCAAAGCCTAAAATAACCCCATCTAACTTTAGCAAATTCTTGCAGTCTCTTCTCTGTGCCTATCTTAGAACCATATATTCGTTAGCGAATTCATTCTGGTACTGCTCATTCTTAATTAGATAGCTGAAAGGGTAAACCTTATATACATACTCATCAACCACTACGATCTTTACTTTGTTAGGCACGCTTATATTCAAATAATTTTCAATGGAACTACTAAGATCAACTGCATTCAATGCAGGAATATACATAGCTCTCTCTTAGAAACATGCTATAAAAATGTATTTCCTGCAGGTTGATTCATTGTTTCAAAACGTTTCTGCTTCTTGAGCCTTTTTTGCTATTCTCTCTGAGACTCAAAAGTATTTGATTTTCTCTTTGCTGGGACTAGTTTTTGAGTATCTACATCTTAAATCAAGAACTCACTAAGTTGATGCTTTTGAATATGTGTTCCGACCGAGACCACCTACCCCACCCCCTACCCCACCCCCTACCCCACCCATAAAATACCCCATTTCATATCAAAATTTTTATCCTCAAGGTATGAATCGATTTCCTTTTTGACATCTCGACTACATGACCCTTTTCTATATAAAAATATCATCAAATTTTCAAAATTTTTCTTCTTCTTACTAATGCTTAATATAACTTTGTACTTAAGTTTTTGCTTGATTCTCTTGGTAATTCGATTTATTATGCTTACTTTGAAAGAAAAATTAGTTTAAAACTATTTTCTCAAAGTATCAATTATAATTGTTAAATATTTTATTTATTGACAATTATGCATAAATTTTATATAAAATATTTTTATCAATTAAATCATCTCCTTTCAATATAATTCCTAAAATAGTATCATTATTTTTTTTTAAAAACTTTATTTCGTTTAATAAAAAAATTTGTTATTTCTTGATAAATTTGAGAATAATCATAAATGTTTATACTATCAGATGATTGTACTTCACATAAGTCTTTATTAAGAACTTTTCTCTTTAGATATCTTGTTTTTAAACTGGAATTTAAGTCAAAATTGAATCTGCGAAAGTTTTTGATATTCTAAAGTTCTTAATAAAGACTTATGTGAAGTACAATCATCTGATAGTATAAACATTTATGATTATTCTCAAATTTATCAAAGAAATAACAAATTTTTTTATTAAACGAAATAAAGTTTTTTAAAAAAAAGTAAAAAAAATAATGATAAGGTAAAATTTTTTAAGTGTAAGGTGGTATTTATATTGATATACAAATTTGAATATTCAAAATGCATTGAATTGAAAGCTTTTAGGAAATAAATAAAAGGTGATATTGGGCTTGTACGTTTTAATCTGAGGATATAACCAACTTTTTGCTAGATAATATGATAAGCTGTCATATTTACTGTTTTAAAGTTCGATAAAATTACTACTCGCTTGTTCAGTGCCTTGATATTCTTTAGCGAAGAGACTCATTATCTGATCCTTGATTAAGAGTTAATCAAAATCACAAGAATCTACAGGGGCTAGAAAAGCTATACCTACACTCAGAATATTGATTTATCGAGAGGTCTTGGGGTCTTAGCTTCTAATATAATGTTGAAATCCTTCTTTTTCCGTAAATTTTTGCTTTCTCGTGACAAGGTTCTTAAATAATCTTAATTAATTCTTAATTATTTAAACACTTTAATTAAGATTTTTGTCAATTATTTGCCTCCAATTTTGAATTTTTATTTTCCATCACCGAGGACCCCTCATATTTCCCATAAACTCTAATTCACTTCATTTAACATATCTATCCTTAGCTAAGACTATTAAAACTTCTTGGACCTTAAACTTAACGTGAAATCCCCTTGTCAACCCTCATCTTCTTAAAATTGCACCTTTTTAAAGTTATAAGCCTATTTAAGTTAATTAAGACTTAATTAAGTGTTTAATAAGTTTAATTATTAATCTTATTAATTCAAATTTAAAAACTTGCCGCCAACTTAGAAAAGCATCTTCCTTAAGCATGAACAACGAAATCGAATAACAGCATTCACAGGACTCCATTTCACTAGTCAACCTGATGAATTATAAAAACCTGAAAGCCCTTACTGAATAATCATAGATCTTATCTTAAGTTGATACACCTCCGTTTAATTACCCAAATCTAAATGAAAAATCTGCTATAGACTTTTCTAAAAAGAGGGGCCGAAAGTCAGTCTATGAAGGAGCTGAGTATCCAGATCTAATTGATAAAGCAAAGTTGCTTCTACCAAATAACAATTACAACATATAGGGGTTACTAGAGCTTGAAGAGTTTTCAAAGCTTCGCCACTCTAGAGATTTGCCAAGGTTCATAAGCAAGTATGTTCTAAACAAGACACAGAAAAACCTTTCTAAGTCTTTGAAAGCGAAGTCAATCAAAGGCTTTGAAAATTCCTAGAGCGCTGTTTTGGACTTATCTTAAATGAATGGACTTGCCAATAAACAAGGTATTCAGTCCTCGGATCTGCTTAATGCATAGAGTAGCTTGACTCCTCAAGCTAATTACGGCGCTAAAATCTAATCTGAGATCACAAGCAACTACTTGAGGGAATATATGCTTCTAAAGCCTTAAGAGAGGTACTAATTCCTCGAGTAAATATGCCTTAGAAATAGTCAAAGCTTACTAGAGTTCTTAATGAGCCTCAAAACAACATGCTCCTCTAATTTCTATGATGGTATGTTTGGCCTTATACATGAGCTAAATCTCAATCTGAAGCTCGATCTTTAAGTCAAAACTAGGTTGTTTGTACAGTCTCTGTTATATTACAGAAATGAGCTAATTTAAGTTAATGAGGACTTACTTCAAAATTCTATGACCTTACTTGCCTATGACCCAATTCAGAATAAACTTTGGGTCTTGCCAATTACATATTTATTAATGAGGTCGAAAGCTTTTCCAAATTGTCAGATGAGTTGGTCTTACTTGACAGCAAAAATATCGGAATTATTCCTTTAATGGCTGGAACATTCTGCCTCTTCAAAATTGATCCTCAATTTGTGAGACTCTTACCAAACTCATTATAATGCCTAAATAATCCTTTTATATAAATTTTGAAATAAGACTGCGGATTGAGGTTAGTGAGAGAAATTCCTTTTAATGTGGTTGGAGATTTTGTCTAGATTTGCGCATTGAGTTAATCAAGCATTTATAGTGACTTGGATTCAATAATCAACCATATTAGCAACATTTTTATAAAGAAATGGGACTACTTAGATCAGTCCGACTTTTCCTTGCTCATCGCCCAAGTCTCAGTAGAGCTAAAGGAAAGAAATCCCAACTGGGTCAGCAAGCTTAGCAGCATTATTTAAGTTGTTGACTAAGTCATGACGATTTAGCTAGAAAGGTGTAAAGAAAAGGCCTGACATTATAGCAGACCTTATTAATGGCAACACTGGCTGCATCAAGCAAATAAAAAAATATCCTAAAAAAGTTGACGAGTTCTCTTGTTAATAGTTTTATAAAATGATTGGAAAGTTCAAAAAGAGCTCAATAAATAAAATAAAATCGTTGACTCTTATTGTTGTGCCCTATAAGAAAGCCATATAAACTAAAATGAAGGCATATAAGGACTTGAAAAGTAACTTGGATTTGGCTTCCTAACTTTACAGAAACTTTGCCTAAGTTTTATTTTATGGTCCGAAAAAAGTACTTATTCTTAAACTTTGCCATTGGCAATGGCAAAACTCTACTTTGTTCATCTTTGGCAGTCCTCCTCACACTTAAGCATCATAAAAGTACTATAATAATTGGTAAAAGCGTTTATTTAGTCCTACGAGATGGCAAAAAATACTAAAATATGATTGCAAATAGCAAACTTAACGTGAATCATGATCAATTTGAGAAAAAACTGGGGGTTTATTATATGACTCAAAAGTTTTTTGAAAATTGTTGTGCTGATGAAAGCTTTCTCACATAGCTGGAGGAAAGCATCGTTGTTGTTGACGAATATGACTGGATAATGTTTGACAGCACCGCCTAATAAATGAATGATACTATAGGCTACCTTAGAAAGGCATCTATTCTAGTAGGTTTAACAGGATCACAATTATCTTAGAAAGAAGAAATTTGCTTGAAAGTTGCATTTAACTGCTAAGAGATAAAGTTTCCAGGTCTTAGCTCTTTGAAAGGAGATAAGAAGGTTCATTGTAAAGACATGCTCTTCACAAGCTCACAACAAGAATACTGCAAATTCTTGTATGAGTTATCAATGAAATAGACCATTTTAACTCCTGTGGTTATTGTGGCTGCTGGTGCATGTCAAATAATTGAGGCTTATTTTAAGAAATTTAGAGAGCTCTAATTTTACAGCATCAAGAGCATTAAAGGTTCTAAAACAGATGCCTATCTTGAAGGAAAGTTCAATGTAAAAAATTAAAATAAAAGGTTTGGGGTTTATCTTCTCTCTCAATTGTAAGGAAGAGGCACAGATCTTCAAACTTCGAGAGAAATTGAAACTAATGGTGGAATTTATTTAATAATAGCAGACATATTTTCGAAAAGATCAACAAATTAGATAATAGGGAGAGTAGGGAGGCTGGAAAATAAAGGTCAGTGGAGGCAGCTTATATGGCTAGGAGGGTCGTAGGATACGGTTGAATAGGCTATCTCGATAAAACAAGAACTTTTGGAAAATGAAATTCATATAAAATTTTCTAAACTATAGACATTACTGAGCTAGAACTGTGAGGAGTAAAAGGCATTGTAGCCTTAAGTCCCCGTATGATCATATTAATCTGATGAATTTTAAGAATAATAACAATAATCTGACAAAAGCAATTCTCAAGAGGATATAGATGGTGTAAGTCATTGCCAAGATGGTGCTGGCCAAAGTGCAATTTAATTAAAATAAAAGACTAAAACAAGTTTCATAGAAGCCATTCAATAAGCTGAGATGGCTCAATCTGACTAAATTTTAGAAAGCTCTTTAAACTAGTCTCTAGAAGATTCAATTCTAAGCTCACATGCAAGTGAAGTTAGTTATCAAGATAAATTGGAAACTTTATCATAGACAGCTAAAGAATTGGCAGATAAAGTCATAAGGGGTACTTAGCTACTAAGCAATTTTAATAAAAGGTCTGAAAAGTTAAGTGATAAAAAAAAGATATCACAAAAGAGATAAGTGGCAAAAGAATGCATGGCTACTGATAATCCAAAGCTAATAGAGCAAAAATGCATGGCTAAAAAGGAAGTTTGTGTAGCCTTACACAAGGAAGTAAAGCAAAACAATAGTAATTTACTTCAGAAAAGAGTGACAAGAAGAGCCTTAAAGAACTGAACTCTACCTATACTAGCAAATTACAAAGTTAGCTATAACCAACTAATTGAATAAATCGCTTTACGATTAAATTCTTAATTTTTAAGTAAATTAAATTAATTGTTACTATTCTAATTTTCTTCACTTCAAAACTTCAATTATTCATATTGTTGAATTGAGGAGGCTGTACAAGTGGATTGCCTTCTTCATTTATAATCCCGCTTTAATGAAGATGAGTAAACAAGCTTTTGTATTCGTTTAGTTCTTCTAGTTGTTCCTATATTTAAGAGACCTCTTCTCTTACTCTTTTATTTTATTCTAAGTATTTTTGCTTGCTTTAATTGAGAAGATTCTCTTCTGATTTGACCTACTCAATTTCTTTTTGGCGTATTTTTCTCTGAGATGATGGCTTGAGCAAAAATGCTGATCTTCCTCTGTGCTCTATAAAATTAGGAATAAATTATTTATAGCTAAATGTCAGATAGTTCGACAAAGCTTCTGCAAATTCAGGCCTCATATTGATTAGCAGGTTTTAACTCTTGTTAATTTTATCTCTTCTCTACTCTTTGGCATTCTTAATCATCTAACTAATGCCTTCTCTGTACAAGGACATCATGACATCACAAATCCACCTTTTATCAAGGTGTAACCAATCACATTAGTCAGGTTAAAAGCTAAGAATCAAATCGTTTTGCTAGCCATAGCCAATGAAGTCATCAGCAGTGAGTCCTTCAATTTATGGGACAGCTGAAATAATCACCTCGTTTCTTTTTAAGTACTATAGAAAGTTGATTCAAGGATAGTTACATTTTTATCTTTGTTTATGATACTCTTAAGAAAGTAAATATTCGTGCAATCTATCTTAGGCAAGTAAGCATTGCACTCTTGAGTTAGAAAATTGTACAACTCTTTCTTGTTGCCTATTTTTTCCCTCATTTAATTTACGTTAATTTACGTAAAGTTCTCTTGTTGATCCATGAAATGTAAAGGCAGTGGTAAAATAGTGCTTCTGTAATAATTAATTATATTTATTAAATAAAATCATTATTTAATAACAAAGAGGGTGGACTATTTAGTAAAGATAATCCTTTTAGCCACAAGCCATTTCTTTAAAAAGAAAACACATTCGATTAAAACAAATTACTCACCCAGTAAAATGAAGCAGCTTTATAAGATAAAGTCTAAGATTACAGACTTTTTTTAAAAGAATTAGCAAATGGCAAATTAGCTAGATGAAAGTTACGATTCATCTAGCAGTTCAGATTAAGATGAAATGGTGGCAAGCAGTTTGAATGGCACACATATTTCAACTTCGTTGCTTTAGATTAACTCAACTCATATACAACCAATTAAACTATTCGACATTACAGATGAGGAAATTTTAGCTCTGGAACAAAATTCCTTTAAAATTGTGAAAAATTAGTAACTTTTTCAATTAGTATAAGATCCACGGCGAGGTGTACCTGATTAATTGGGAAACGATTCAAATGAGGGAGGGTTGAATAAAATTTAACAGCTGCAAACAATCCTTCGCTCAATTGTAATTTTCAAGAATAAGAAGGGCCTTACAGCTTAAGATGAACTTGATTTCCTCGAAGGTATAAAATAGAGCATTAGTCTTGATAGTAAAGTCGAAGAAAAAATTCTCTTACTAATTTAAAGAGAGCTAAATTAGTCGAAAGCATATTCAAAATTTGTTTTAACAAACAAAAATGGGCACGGTTAAATTTAATCAGCTAACAGAATAGTCGTTGCTGAACAAGAAGTTTCAAGGAAAGTGCAAGCTTTATATTATAACGATAAGACTTCTATTAGTACTATAATGAAAAGGCTAAATATCGGGTACAGAAAAGTTAAGTGATACTTAGAAGAAGGATAAAATAAATAAAAACAGTCGCCCGAAAAAGTAAAAAGGCGCTTTAAAAAGTTTAATCATTAAACAAAAGAGTTGATAGAGGAATATCTATCTCTAAAATGCTAAAGCTTCTCATGTGCTAGGCTTCAAAACCTTATAAAAACTAGATTAAACTATGATATTTCCGTCTTCTCCATAAGGCAATACTTGAAACAAGAACTCAAATATAAACATAGAAAGTAGTTTTATTTAAGTCCTAGAGTAAATAACATTAAATCGAAAACTCAACGCCAAATAGCTGCTTATTATTATGTACAAAATATATTTGAGGGAAAAGTAATTATTAACATTGATGAAAGTGCCATAAGATTTAGCTAAAATAGGAATAGAGGCTGGGCCAAAAAAGGTACTAAGAACATTAACTACTCATCAACACGTTACTCAGAAGTTAGTATAATTGCTGGAATAAGCAATAAAAACAGGGCGTATTTCACTGTAAATAGGGGTAAAAATTCCAGTAAAATAGTTTACTACTTTATACTCAAGATTGTTTAAGATTTGGATAGAGAGTATAAAAACTGGAGATTTACTCATGTACTCATGCTAGACAATGCATCTTATCATCGAAGTCACTATTTGCACACAAAACTGAAAAAGCTAGCTATCCCCGTTATGTTTCTGGGCCCTTATCACTTTTAACTCGCACCTATAGAACGCTTTTTTGCAATTATTAAAAATAATGGGTTTTAAAACAATAATGAAAACTATTATCATGAAAATTCTGCTTTGAAATGTAAAAATGCTCATAAATATAAGAAAAGCGATTCTTAGCTTATTAAAGTAGCTCAAAGTATTCTAAATACATAAATAAACTGGGCGAACTAATGTTTCCATAAGAGTATTATCTCGGCAATAAATGACATTAGCTTGAAGGAAATTTGACTTACTTTTTGGGGTTTTTAATAGATTCATTAATAAAAGTAAACATAACAGCTAGGCTCTTTAAAAATTTGTTTCTCATTCAATTGATCGCCTTGAAATAAAGCTTATAAAAAAGATAGTGTTAAAAATTTAAGCAAAGGATAAGATTATTAAAAGACTAGTTTAGAAATTTTTATAAAGTAAATAGAAAGGGCAATGATGAGAGAATATTTGTAAGTAAATATTTTTCCAAAATAGTTTGGTTTAAAATATTTGAGTATTTTCAATAGAATTTCTGAAATTATTTCTTTAAACTACTTAAATATATTCATTAATTCACCTACAATGTAAGGTTTTAATTACCTAGAAAAATAAGTTGAATCTAGTCTATTAGAATTTTTTAATTGTTCTAAAGACTTATAATTCACTGACCAAACTATGATATTTATTTTTAATTTCTTAAGTAAACACTTATTTATATTTTCCTGAATAATTCATTAAATAGAGGATATAAAAAAACTATTTACTGAATAGGCAATAAAACTTTCCTAATGACATAAAAAGAATTTCATTTATAAAAAAGATAAAGTCCATATAGTAAATATTTTATATAAAAATGACAAGTATTTGAACTTTTGAAAAAAGTACTTTTCTTAACATAGAAGGCATTCCTAGTATTTTATGCTATTAAGTTCGATCAATACCTAATTTTAAATATATATATTGCAGAAATAGTAGATTAAAAGTAAAAAATATTAGGAGCGAAATTCGCGCATTTTATTTAGAGCGAAGTCTTCGCTCTTAATTGTACATCTCTATATATATTCGAACAATATAATTATAATAAAAAAAAGGATTTAAATATATAATTTATATTGCTCAAAAATAATTGGATTTGATTGGTTTGGAGCGAAGACTTCGCTCTAACTTTTATGCGCGAAGTTTTTAGAGCGAATATAATTTACAACATTCAATACCCATTAACCCCTTATACAATTAATATAGTAAATTTAATAAAGGGTTTATTTAGTTAAAATATTTTGTTTTTGAATATTTTGATTTTACTTATAAAATTCACACTGTAAGCAATATTTTTATTCAAGGCCACTTATATAAGAAAGCTTTTTTATGAAAATTCTTATAAATAAATGCTAACGATCAAGTTTAAGATTGTAAAATAATAATTTTTCAAAGTTAAACATTTTTTATATCACCTTTCTGGATAATTCTAAAATTAACATAAAAATTTGTTTTAAATGAGAAAATAAATTTACATTATAAGTAAAAGTTTTAATTCATTTATTTGTTTAGGTTTTGTAGAATATTAGGTATTTATATTTTCATTAGAATATTGGTGCCAGCTATTCATAAATAGAAAAAATTAAAAACAAATAAATTCTTTTTTGAACTATAATTTATTGAGATTTTAACAGATTTATTATTTATAGGAAAAAAGGTCAACCGAAAAATTGCTAAAGATTTTAATTTAATTGACTAGAAAAAGGTCAAGTAAAAAAAATTAAAAAGTAAAGTAATAGCTTATAGATTTCCAGTCTCAGAATTATTATTTGTTTTTATATTTTATAAACAAACTATCAAAATTTTTCACAAATTTTGTGATTGTGGCTTGTAAACTTAGATTTTTATTTAACCAATTAAATTATAGCCCAATATTCAGAAAAATATATTTTTTCCTATTTCTAGAAACTAAAAATAAATCATAATTATACTTTTAAACTACTAACTTTACTACTTTAGTCTTAAACCTTGATTCAGAGTCAAACTCAATCATACCTTTAATTATGCCAAAGAATTCCAACGAGTAGAGCCATGTGTAGCCAATTACTGTTCACAAAACCTGCCAAAGAGAAATTAGGAGATGTATTTATTGCATCGATGAACTACAAAAAATTACAGACATGACCAGTAAAGATATGAGAGCCCATATAATAGGAAGCCACAAAAAAACACTAATAAAGCTTGATATTTATCAAAACTTCAAGTGCACAGAAGGAAGAGATTATTTAAAGACTTAGAAATTTTAGTAGACTCTTGAAAAAATTAGTTAAACTAGCAAGTCGATTTCTAAATAAATCAGAAAAAATTAACCAATATTTGGAAACGGTAAGCTGGTAAATGTGAGTGATGCAGTCGACACAAACTTATTAGCATTTGCTGAGGAAATGGATAATTAACTATTTAACCCCTAAATGTAGCAGAATCAAGTCGTGGTGGGAGAGATATAAATTCAAAATCAAAAGTATTAATAAGAAAATAATTAACTAACAGCTTAAATTTAGTCATTAGAAAGCATTAACAGACATTTAATTTAGTTTTCAAAATTAATATAATCAAACAAAAAGACAAAAGAGTTGATACTATCGTTTGCAGAAAATGATTAACAAGATCCTAATAAAATCAAAAAAATTATTTAACAATCAAAAATTGAAATGGAAACAATAGAATTTTCAGTTTCAGGCATAACTTAGAAAATGAGATTTTTGTCTGAGAAATACAGGGAAGACACAATGACTAAATAATTTATGATAGCATCTTTCATTCAGAAATGTTTAGATTAATTGGTCGAGATAAATGAGGAATGCTTTAAGTACATCGACCAACTCTAATATGGATATCAATAGAATATAAGTAAAGTGATGATGAAAGAGAATCCCATGAATTTTCAATAAATATTCAGGGAAAAGATTTAAGAAGATCATCAAAGAAATTTAGTTCATGATAAGTATGTGGAATCTCTAATGGAATTAGAAAAATTAAAGAAGTCTGAACCATTTATTGATCATAAACTTCCTTAGATCGCAATAAATGGGGACGTGTTTGACAAAAACTTTCTTAAAACTATAGGTGAAAAGTAGCAATAACTTAGAGGAACTAAATTTGGAGTTGTAGAAATGGATTATCCCTGGGCAATAGACTTTGTTAGATAGGATGGCAAACAGTTTCTTCCTTATGTTACTTAAAAAACAAGTAAACTTTATGATTTAGAAATAGAAAACTTACAAGACAACGGATACCTTTTTATGTGGACAGTTGGATAGAAATTCACTGATGCAGTTGCTTTTATGCTATTTAAAGGCTATAAGTAAGTATATTATATTTAAAAATAGTATTTTTTTTAGGATTGTTGATAGTGTCGCTTGGGTTAAATTAGGAAAGTTTTCAAATAAACGGCTAAGGCTATCATCTTAGACACAATAAAGAGATCTGCTTAGTTGGCTTAAAAGGGAAAGTCCCAGATGGAGTCAACTCGTTTACTGTCTCAGACCTGATTCAATCGATTCCTGGAAAACATTCCCAAAAACCAGTGGAAATTAAACAATTAATTGAGAAGCTTTACCCTAATGGCCATTACTGTGAACTATTTGGAAGAAAAAATAACTTAAGAGATGGATGGGTTACTATAGGAAATGAACTTTGATAAAAATATCGCTTCAGTCTTAATTTCAATATTTAATTTATTTTACACTTAAAAAATTTTACCTTACTATTTTTAGGAATTATATTGAAAGGAGATGATTTAATTGATAAAAATATTTTATATAAAATTTATGCATAATTGTCAATAAATAAAATATTTAACAATTATAATTGATACTTCGAGAAAATAGTTTTAAACTAATTTTTCTTTCAAAGTAAGCATAAAAAATCGAATTACCAAGAGAATCAAGTAAAAACTTAAGTAAAAAGTTATATTAAGCATTAGTAAGAAGAAGAAAAATTTTGAAAATTTGATGATATTTTTATATATAAAAGGGTCATGTAGTCGAGATGTCAAGAAGGAAATCGATTCATACCTTGAGGACAAAAATTTTGATATGAAATGGGGTATTTTATGGGGTGGGGTAGTGGGTGGGGTAGGGTGTTGGGGTAGGGGGTCTCGGTAGACGGGTCCGGTAGACGGCGAGGTGGGGATCGGGGTAGGTGGTCTTGGTCGGCAACACATATGCCTTTTAACTTTAGCTGAGTGAGTATATGACTTTATGCATGTTGTGCACTAATACCTGCCATCTACCTTATCGTGCTTGAAATACACCTTAGGCTTTCCATAATGTATCTCTTTTATATGCCTCTTCAAGCTTTATTTAGTTGAGAAAAAATTCTAGCACTCTTAACATCAAATTTTTTTTATTTTTTCAACTGGTAGCTGTTCTTTTTCTTCCTCAATATAATAAATTTGAGTTTAAACTCCTAACTCTGTACTCTCACTCTGGTTTCAAATTTTTATGATAAAAACCTCTGCTTCAAACTAAAGAGATCTTAGCTCTACCTCCCTCTCAACATAAATAATTTCAGGCTTTTTAGATTAGCCAAAGTTTAGCAATGATTATCCTACTCCAAGAGAAACTGCTTTACGATTTAAGTTAGCCGCCATGTTTAAATTCAAATTTAAATTTCTATTATAAAGCTTTAATATCCTCTCTAGTTATAGTTACTCTGTATAGGAGTTGGCTCTGCAACAATAATGGTTTATATTGAAGAGTTATAGAATATATTTATACTTAGTTTATTACTATAATTTTTCTAATTTCATGCTTAATAATTATGATTTGGGTGCCAAGTTAGATAAAATTTAGGTTAGTAATGGTACCAATTAGGTTTTGAACCATATTGGAACTTTTCTATTAAAACCTCATTAGTTTAAAACTAGGTTCTAATTATATTTTGGTACTATTAAATTGGTACCAATTAAAATAAGACGAGTTTAGTACCAGTACTAATTAAATTAAAACAAATTTAATACTAATTTAATGGAACTAAATTGATTAAAATGAAGCTCCATTTCTGCAGTTTGTTACAGCTTCTGAAAACTTTCTCCACGTATCTTTGCAGGGTTGACCTCCTATAAGATGCCCATATTTAATAGTAAGTTCTTAAACAATAGGATCCAGAAGTCTATAAATTATAATTTGAAATTCATTAATAGGAAGAGGAACAAAGATGGAATCACTTAATGATCAAATGAAAAGAGTCGAGGCTCAAGAAATGATCTCAAGACTCAGAAGTAAAGAAGATCTCTATCGATGCCTAACTTTACATGGTAAGATAAATAGATGAGAATTAACATATTATACAGTTGTTTAATTCCTTCCAACGATGGAAGGTACCAAAATTTCATTCTTGAAAGCAATACTTTGTGAGGAGAAGATAGCTTTTGAAAATAAAGAGATTAAACTAATAGAAATTCCGAACTACCCTGAGATTTCAGTAACTAATCTTTATGAGGATGCCATGTAAGATGAGGAAGCGGTAGTTTACCTTCCAACCAAGAGCAACTCTCTAATAAACTGCCAGAGAGGAACTTCTTCTTTGGTGTTTTTGGTACTATAAAAGAGGATTATCTGAGATAAATTATTGAAGAAGCACACAAGAAACGATATTCTATCTCTCCTGAAGACTAGAAGAAGCAAGGTATTCTAATAAGCTCAGCTTGGCTTGATGAAGCATCGTTATCTTTCAAGCAAGCTTTGACATATAACTTTGTAGGAAAATCTGGAACTGTTATATATCTTATGAAAGAGCATGCTAAAGTTCATAGAGAGAGAAAGTCACAGACAATTCATTAAGTGAGCAAGAGACTTTATAAAGATGTTTAAAAGCCAGATGAAATGAACATAGATGCAGGAGCTGGCACAAAGAGAAGAAATATGGGCCCAAGCAAGCCATAAGAAGAGGAGAAGAAAGAGAAGCCAAACCCCTTTATGGGTCAGTTTAATATGTGAATATATTCATTCGTTTAAATCTAAAACTTATTTATAAACATTCATTCTTCCCTCTCTCGCACAAATTGTTGTCTTATCTACGCTCACTCTCTTACAGCTGCTTTGAATCAAGTCTACTGTATCGATGGGCAAGTCATGCATAAGATGATACAGCAGAAGCTTCTTGTAGTGAGTCTTGATTTAACTCCTGTAGAATTCTATTCCATTAAATTAAGGGCTGTAAGGAACGTTGTATACAGGAGTTATGTTTAACTCATCATAAGCTTTCTTAGACTCCTTAGTCTTATGAACTGAGAGGTTATCAACAAACAGGATGATCTCTTGGTTGCTAAACTTCTCTCTGAGCTTATGTAGGAACTCTATTTACTACTCTCGCTTAACAGAGCGAGGGTGAATCACATAAGTCTCTAATCCTGAATATTCACTTAAACCAGCTAAAATTGCATGTGTGACTACCTTTACATTTTAGTCATAAACTTCTATGTTATCATACTTCTTGTACCATGACTTTGATGTTATTATCAATAGCTCTCTGCATTTAATCATGTATGTAATTTAAATTATTACTATAAAATAGCACTGTAAAATAAATCACTCTCTTCACTCTGTTGACAGTCTTAAAAGTAATACCATTTCGTCTATAAATATTGGCTATAGTCTAAGGAGAGATACGCATGTCTGGAAACTTGCGATAAAACATGACAGCTCGTTAGTCAAGAGGAAAGTGAGCCCAATACTTTAATATCTTAGAGTCACAGAGATAGTCGATATGGACCTGTGAGAACTTCTATTTTCTTGGATATGTTTTCAAGAGCCTGAGTTATAATGTTAAACAGCTAACAAGCAATGATACTTAACAGTTGAAGCTCTCTTGTGTAGGAGTCTTGCTATGGCTGTATAATTCAGTACTGGTTTGACTTAGTCTATATTAATACTTGTACCATACCTAAGCTTAAGCAGTAAATCTAAATATTACTCATCATAAATAGACCCTAAATTTCGATAATTTCTATTTCTCATTTTGTAAATTGGCCTAATTTCTCTACTAACCCCAATAAGACCCCCCAACTATATCCTACAGATCAAAGCACTTAAAAACCTCATTAAGGGGTTTTGGGGTTTTAATTTAGACTTCTCTCCTCGAGATGACTTACAGAGAATTTTTATCTGATAATAGATGCCAGAGATAAATTGGCTAAATCGTGCAGCATATAGTTGAGGGCATTGAAGAGCTTCACAAGCTAGGTTATGTTCATAGAGACTTAAAGCCAGAGAACATATTGATGAATTTTCAAACTCTTAAAGTATATATTATTTATTTCTACAGAGCTCAAAGAGTACTAGACTCTGCATTAGGAAATGTATACGGTAGGCCTGGATATTTTCAAGAGAGAGAAGACTGGAGAGATGGAGACACTTAATGGGATATCTGAGCTCTAGCAGTTATAATAATAGAGAGCGATATGCCAAGAAACAATTACTTTAGCTGCAGGGGTGAGAGAGATTCTAAGCAAAGAATCAAGCAATATCTCGATAAAAATAAAATAAATGGAGGACTCAGAGAACTTGCTTACTCAACTTTTATCAAGCCAAGTGAAGGGAATTAACATACAATAGAAGCAAT
The DNA here is from genome assembly GCA_000711775.1 of Oxytricha trifallax. Lineage (NCBI taxonomy): Eukaryota > Ciliophora > Spirotrichea > Sporadotrichida > Oxytrichidae > Oxytricha > Oxytricha trifallax. The sequence goes on from ARYC01017140.1 coordinate 62,029, forward strand.
CAAACAAAAACTTGGAAAGATAAAATTCAGAGAGCTGCCACATGACTCTAAGCTTAAGTTTGTGTGAAATATTTTAAAAAATCGCTGGTGATACTTTCTTAAATTACTAATATTTAAACATTATTCCCCTACATAAACCCTATTAAAACCCTAATAAAGTATGCACTAATAGTCTATTATTATCAATCAAAAACTCAATCAAACTACTAATAGAGTTTTGGGGTTTTAAATCAAATCTTATAGGGAAGCTACTTTTGCCATACTGAAATATAAATAAGAATAAATTAAACTGTCTTTAAAGCAGTTGTCTAGGAAGTTTGATTGATTAATTTGGTTTTGCCGGTCGTAAAAGCTTTGATCCTTTTCATTGTAAGGTTCTACCCGCATATCATAAAAACTTTCATTCTTTTCTACATAAGGCTCCACTTACCTATGTTATTAATTTTAGACTTGCCCACCATTATTTCTTTATAATTCTCTCTCTTCAGACTCTAAAGACGATTGATCAGAACTTTCTTAATAAGAAACGGGTTCTTATTAAACATTTACCTAAACATCGTTTACTTTTCTATCTTTGAATAAATTTGTTAAACCATTAACGAATTCCTCATCAAATTATGACTAAATATTTCTTGAGATTTCTTAATTTTAAGAAATTAAGTCAGTGCTGCTCTTTCTACTATCAATGTGAGATTTTCTAACAATCTCTTGCTGAATTTCTTATACAATACTGTTTTTAATCTAAAACATTAAAATGGAATGTCATATAATTATTCAATCAACTCTCTGAAAGCAAATCTTAGGGACTACTCAAATTATCTTTTTTGTTCTAATTAGGCCTTTTAGTATACCTTTTATTCCCTGAGTAATCTCCTTTGTTTCTTAAAATTTCTGTGTTAGTTTATCAGATTTTTATACTGTTCTACTGGTCTATGCATAGTAGTTAAGGGGGGGGCAGAATTCTTTCTCAAAAATAATAAACAAAGCTATCTAAATATTTATTATTAGAATTTTATTTGTATTTTAGTTATAAACATTCACATTATTTTAATTTTGTTGATTTAATCAACTTTTAAAAATATCTTTATTAGGTTATGATTATTTTTACTTTAATACTTTATAATAGAAAATATTAAAATAATCTCGCTAAAATATAATTAACTTATAAATAAATATAAAATCTGAGTTTTTGAACCAAAAATATTATTAAACTGATTTTTTATTCATAAAATTGTAAGAAATATTCTATTTTCAGTGGAGTATGTAAATTTGTAATTTTATATATATTTTCCAGGTTAAATCCCTAAAATAGTTGGATACTCAAGACATACTCTTAGTGTTTTCCTATTTTTCAAATCTCTATAAGTTAGACTATCTTGCAAATCTGCATCTGTAGATATGCTAATCTTCTCATCTTCACTGTCATTAAATATATGTTATATTAGAACCAAGACTTCATTTATGATTTAACCTAAATTTTATTCTTTTTATAATAAGTCAATGTAAAACAGAAAATATTCTTTCTTTGGCTAATCACTTTGTTCTTCTTAAAGTCTCTCAAAGAAGCTCTTTTAATTTTATAGAGAATATTGGGTATTGTTGTGCTACTAAAAAATTCCTCAAATACCCTAATTTTTCTACAAGTCTTAATCGAAATCTATATTTAGTGAAGTCTTTAAATGTTGTTTTAAAAGCTTAAGCTCGGCGGGAGCAGGTTTCAACTTTATGGGTTAGTTCTCAAATGTGATTATTTGCATTTTACTTAAGTTTTGTTATAAATTATTATTAATCAATTCATTTAATGAAGAGACATTTTAGTCAGAATTCAATACAATATTCAGGATTAATATTGAAGCCTTTAATGATTTTATAAACTATGCAGAATTTTTAATCCAATACTTACAATAAGTTTTTTGTTCTCCATATATGCATATTACAGCTGCTCCTCTAGTTAAAGTGCAATTTTCTGAGACAAAGTTAGTTTGTGATCCACACTGACATTTGGATTGAAATATGTATAATCTCTGGTTCTTTTCATCTCATCCCAAAGTTCTTTTTCAACATCAGATAAGCACTTATGATTGATATTTGGATCATCAATTTTCATGATTTTGCCAGCTGGACTTAGATTTGATAAAGGTTTCTATGGTATATTTTGATTTTATATGGTTTAAGGGTGTAAGTTTGGTTTTCTTGAGGTATTTTAAGGTTTCAGCTATTTTTGGCTTGAACTGTTCTATGTAAGTAGATTTTACTTACTTAATTAGGTTTGTAAAGTGAATTGCTGAATGTCATTTTAAGTTTGAGATTTTTAATGTGAGTACTACAACGGCGGTTAGAAGCTTTTTAAATGTTAATTTTACTAAGGAGAAAGTAAATTAGGGGAGGTAATTGAAAAATTGTTTATAGTATGTTGATTGTCAGTGATAGACTACTATTGGTTAAAATTATTATTTTATATTTAGAATGGATTGTAACTCTGGCTTTGCGATTGGGCACTAGCATTGTGAATTTGATTTTATTGATCAAATCTCTTTGCTAGCTCTTCTATTGCTGAAAAGTTACTTGAATGCCTTGCTTAAGATAGAAAAGTTTTTTATTCTGAGTTTGGTAAAATTTTACTAAATGATTGCTAATCATTTTATAGACTTAAGTCATGCCTTGGAGATTTTGAAACTGGAAACATTTACATGCTATATTATAAAGGCTGTGCTTAAGGACCTATAAAAATATTTTCAAAGTACATTTCTTACGGAAATTAGTTAAATCAATTGAAAATGATAATGGATTATTATTATTCTAAGGGGAAATGCCTTTATTTGCGATTCATTCCAAACTATTGTAAGTTTTTTCATTGAGGCTTGACCTGTTTCTTCCTGATAATCTATTGAGACACTCAACCAAATTTTAAGTAATTGGACCAAGTTATATTTAAGAATCTCCATCTAAAAAACAGTTAATTTTTTTTAACTTACTCAACAATATAGGATTTGTTCTATCATCTAAGGATCTTTTATGAAAGTGATGCATGTTTGGTCTTTAAGGTGTAATAAACTCGTTTTTACTTTGACTGTTATTTAAGTTATAGTGTTTCATTCTCGTGTAATTGCCATTATTAGTTTGATGCATGCCATAATTTACATGAATTAATTAAGCACTTCCAGAGCTGTTATTGTGAGGGTTCTATTTCTAAGAACTGTCATTAATTTGATCAATGCTTTTTTCTCTAAGCTTTCGAACTTTAATTGGAAAATTCATTGGCTTAGAAGTGTTTGAATAATATGATTAGTTCACTGCTGCTTATTTATATTTTTGAGTTTGCGAATTATCCTTTTCATCGCTTTGCTTAATTTCAACTTTGATCACTTTTATCTAAACTTTGACTAAATTTCAGAAATAAAAAACACTTTAATTCCTAATTAGTTTATAAAACAGAAAAATTAGGTTAAATTTGAATGTTCTTACATTACTATTCTTTTTGATTTTTGCTGAACTTTTCGTTTAATTAAAATTTGCACCGTTACTATGATTTAAATTTTAAGAAGAAGACATGACAGTAGTGCCCATAATCTAATGAGAATTAAAACCATTATTGCTAATGAAGGAATTTAAACAAAATAAATATATATATATATCTATATATATATATATATATTAATACATTTAAGGCTGGATTTTCAGGTATTTAGAAAATAAAACGAGATTACGATTTTTCGTTTTTTTTCATTTGATTTAACATTTAGAATTATATTTAAAATTTAATACATGCTCCTTACAAAATCAGTGAGTTCTAAATTTCGTAAATTATTAGCATTTCAATAATATTATATGCATTTCTGCTAACTTGTTTACTTCTAATCTAAGGAGCTTTTAACCCACTTTTCAAAGACCTAGGCATAGCAGCTCCAGAATTTTAAGTCAAACTCGTAGTATGATTCAAATGCTTATTGACAAACATTTATCTATTCTCATGTTAGTAGTAATTATTGAAATTGCTGTTTAACTTAGCTGCTCCACGAGGACTTAATGATTATTGGTGTCCTCTCAGAATTCTGTGAGTTGAGGGTTCCTAATAAATGATGAAAATTATATAAGAATTCTTTTTATTACTGATTGATTAAGCAATGGTTAATTGTTGTTGCAGGCATGAGAAATTTAAGGTTGCATAGTGAAAAACTGTAAAGATTTATTAAAATGTTCTTTATAGATTTAAAATAAATTGATATAAACTGCAATTACTCTTAGGTTCCCAAACCACCTATGTTTTAAAAATCATATCCACTATTTGTATTTATATTTAGCATTGTATTTCCGTTTCCAAGAATCATATAGTTTTATGAATTTTAATTTTCTGGAACATTTTTCACTGTAGCTTGCATTTAATTTTAATTTTATTCAGCATTCGCATTTTAAACTTTTTATCTTTGCCGCAAAGGAGTCTAGCTTGATAAATTTTATGAAGTTTTAATAGAGACTTTGCTATTCAAAATCTTAGATAGAGCTTCTATATTAGAAAAGTTATATTACTGAATTTGTTACGTTTTGAATTTAAGCTTGTTTTCATTGTTTCTTTATTCATTAATTATATTATTAAAAATAGATAATGTGGTAATTTTATAAGTTACAACTATTTCTATTTGGTAAAACGAAATTATAAATTATAATAAGATATCTCAAATTTAATATTCATGAAATTATTTTCTTCTCAATATTACAACTAAAGCAATTTTAACATATTCCAGACATAGTATTGACATCGCTATATTCTTATTAGCAATTTGTACATATCATAGTGAATTAAGTCGTTTCTTTAAGTTTCTTTTTTATACTTTATTTTATCACTTTTTGAATATTAGTTTAATATAATTTCTCTTTGCTCTCGTTTATTGGCTTAGTCGAGAAACAACTATTACAAACCTTTCTCCGGTTATCATTCGAAGTCTTACAAAAATTGCACTGCCAAAATCGTTTAATATCTTCATTGCTCTTCAAGCTTTCGATCATAAGTTTGATTTAAGCATTAGTTTTTTTGCAGCCTCTGCAATTATAAGCAGGCATTTTATTGATTAAAGTGCAGTGTTAACAGTACCATTCTTTTTCTGTGAGTAGAGAACCCAGTTTAGGCTCGTAATATTTATTTGGCTTATCACATTACATACATTTTTTGTCATAGAGACTAATTATGTTGTTGCATAAATACCCACACCTAAATTTAAAGTCAATTTCGCTCTCACTTTTATCGGTTTGTTATGACTATAAATATTCATGTACATATCCAGGAGTTGTCTCATGATTATTTTGAGCTGTTGAGATAAGTCTCAATGAATCATCGAAAACTGAGACGAAGTGGTTCTGTGATTTTTCTTTCTAAGCTTCCTTAAGTTTCTTTTGAGAAGAGTCAAATTTTGAAAGCCTTTAAGTGGATGACCTACTCATTAGCAAAGATTTTCTGCCCCCTGATTTCTCTCTTTAATATATAAACATAACATTCTAAGGAAAACTTTTGTTCACAGATGATTTCCCTTGTCTATTGTTTAAATTTGTTATCTTCGAAGTCTTTTCATTTATTTGTTTTACTTAATTCATTAGATCAAAAGCAAGCGCTTCATCTTTTTCCATCTATTCAAATAATTTCATCTACTCTAATATTTCTGGAAGTAGAAATAGCATAGAAATATACTTTTATGATAAATTATGGAATTAAAGTGTGTAGGTAGATTAAAATAAATTATCATATTTGATTGCTATAAGGTCATTATTTTTAAAACGAAAAGCTAGTTTAATTTGGAAAATCATGGTCGTAGTTACTTTTTTAATTAACTTCTTTTTGAGATTTATTTTTAAATAAAAAATTTGTATCAAATAAGAATTTTTTTTTATGTATCTATAATTATAAAGATGTATTTTTACCTCTCCTACTGACTTATGAAGAAATAACTTATCTTTCTATCACATCTAATCTCTTATCAATCTCCATGCTTGGATCATAAATTCTAACCTATTTTTTATTCTACTATATTATTTGGCTAGTCCTACTTCTTGGGTTTATTAGCACTGAACCTTGTCGAGATTTAGATACTTTTTAGTTATTCTTTGAATGTTAACTATCGCTACTCTGTTCAAATTCTTATTCGATGAACTGACTATCTTAAAAATTAGCAGTATTTTAGTTCTATAGAAGTGCCTTAGCAATTTAAGAGCCAATTATTGCAAAAATATTTAACTTTCTCATTAGTAAAAAGTTAAAAAACTATATTTTACTGGAAAAATATTTAGGACTGATTCTTAAAGTCTTATCGTTTCTTAAATAAAGAATCCTAACAACTTTCATTGTTAGTTTTAACCTAAATGTCAAATGACTTATTTTGTGTTTGCATAAAATTACCGATTGCTCCAGAATTCACAAATGAATTAACTTAATTTTATTCAGAAAAAGTAGTTACCTAAGCTTCTCGATGGGAGCTAACTTTCATATCTTCATTAACTGAAATTGACTCTGTAATTTCAGTTAGCTCATGATCTTCATCTTCCAGATCAGACATTCTAGATTCTTCAAAACCATGACTACTATTTGCAAATGAAGAATTTTTGTGAAGTCTACTTTTCCTTGGAAAATTAATGCCAAGTAAACATTTTCTTTAAGGCGAGTTAAGATTACTTTTGATTTTCTTTTGCAGCATAAGGATTCTATTTTGAGATACGTTCAGAAATTTTGATTTATTTTGATTTTAGGGCTCGTCATAAGCCTTCGAAAGATATATTAGTTTTTCTTGAACTTTGGCATCGGCGTTTTTCTGTAGTCTTTCATATACAGTTTCTTATTTAACTTTCTTTTCATGCTTACTTTTTAGAAATTATTTGAATCTACTCTGAACAAAATCGTCATTCAATTTCATCAGGGAATAGTTTAGATATTTGTTAAGCATTTCCATTTATTTTTTATCTTTGGCTTTGCTTGTGAGATAACTTGGACCTGAATTCACTGGATCTATCTAATCAGCTGCTAAGTCAAATTTTTAATTATTACTGAATAATGCATCATTTTGGAAATTATTTTATAATTAAAATTATCCAAACATTAGACATATCCAAATAAGTCCCTCCTCATCTTTAAATCAGATCATAAATGTTTATAGTTTTAATTTCATTTAAAATATTTCAAATATAAATCGACTACAGTTATATTAAACTTTTCAAATTCCTTAACTGCTTATGCACCAGTTTATGGCTCCTCATATCTCAAAGGAGTTCCTCTAGACTTTGGTGTATTATAAGCAGTCATACTTTATCTTTTCCTGGATTACATTAGCTATCTCTGATTCATGAATTACTGCTAATCATGAATACTCTATCTTTATTTTTGAAATTTATTATCCAAAAGCTATCGCTTTTATTCACTTAGATTAGTGCAGGCTTTTGGGGTCTCAGTAAAATCATAGTAATTGTTCATAAGAATCTTCAACTTATTAAATTACTGGTCATCGGGTAAATTATAGCTGCCATTGTCTTATCGTACCATAAATGCATTCACAAAACTAAATTCAAATTTAAAGGAAAATTAATTTACTTACTCTGGGCTTGCTTAAGAGAGATTTGAAAATTAAGACTTTGGAGATAGACCGCTGTTGCTGTTAAATTAAAACGAGTTTTTTGTTTAATTTGGTAAAAATTTATCGTCGTCTACTATATTTATAAGATAAAAGTTTGTGAGTTTTATCAATATCCAAAAATATAATGGATTTAGGGCTATAAAAGCCTGATAAAAATGATATATCTAATTTATATTTATAAATTAATCTTATAGATCATGCGAAGAAGAACAAAAGTTTCGTAGTGCTTTTCTCTTAGCTATTTTATATTACTCCTACTATGATAGTCTTGGGTAATTATCTGATCTTTTATCAGTTTAGATTATACCAAAAGCCGATTATGTTTAACCGAAAATCGGAATACATTTAGATGTCGGTGTCATAATTTTGCTTTACTAATGCTAATTATTTTTAAATCCAATCAAACTTGAATTCATTGCATTTCTTTGTGCACCAGTATCAACAGAAAATCTAGTATTTCTAAATTATTGATCTTATCGTTAATTTGTAAATATCGATAAATCTTTATCACTTTAGTTTATGGGATATTATTACTGATCAGAAAACTTCTCGATTTGCATCCTTTTGCCATGTATATTTTTAATATTTTAAATGGCTTATTACATTGGACTATTTTATTGATCTACTATCTCACTTTTATTGTGAGCTAATTCTAGTTTACTAATCAATTTCTATTTCTTGAGCTCTTTCAATTTTTATTTAGCTAAGACTTATTGCTTCTTTTTAATGTCATTTTGATGCTCTCTGCCTATATGGTTCACAAGCATTAGAATTGCTTCTTACTTGTAGCAATTGCCTGTTCCTAATTTCTTCTCTATATAGGACATTTTTTCATATTCTTCTTGCTCAAGCATTATTTTAGATTTTCCCGCATTCGATGAATCCTTCTCATGCTTTTTGTTGTAAAAAAAGTATTTAATACAATTAGTGTACATAATATCGAAGCTTTCTGGCATTCTTAAAGATAACCCATCATGTCCAATTTTTCTTCTTGTCATTTATGGTATAAAAATTTAACTTATATCTTTCTTCTCAGATTCTTGTCTAAATTACAACTAATTACTTTTTTAATAAAATTACCTGGAAGATTTTGTTATTTATGGTTTAGCATTAATAAGATTATCTTTTTATATTGGCTTTTAACCCTAAGGTATTTGCTATTATATTTAGTTTATTTTATCACTTGATATATTCTATTACTAGTTCACACTAGAACTCTATTTAATATTTTATGCAATACCATTTACAACGTTTTTTAGCACTGCAATTTTTGAGTTTTATCTTTCGAGTTTCTCCCTAATTAATTCTTCGCTCTGGTTTTTTTAATCCTCTAGCATCTTTTTAATAACTTTTTAAAATGGTCCCCTCATCATTTAAGGGTGAAAATTTCATCCCATTAACATTTAAATTTATATTATACCTTTACCCTAATAAACAAAGATTTTAATTAAATTTCAAGGTTTATATTTTTCTATTGTCTAAATAAATATTTTATAATATTTTGCACTAATTATTTCTTATTTATAAAAAATTTACTTCAATAAAATATTAGAAATTTCATTCTGATAAAAAAAACACTTTAAATTAAAATACCAATAATTTAAATGTAATTGTTGACATGAATTTTGAAGAAATTTATAAAAACTAAATAGTTATAATTTTAATGCAAGAAACTTCACACCTTACGTACATATACCAAATGGAGGGGGGGAATGATACTCCCCCCAACATATTTGTTTATCTTCGGGTTTCTTAAAGAATCTATCTATGTTTCTCGTCAATCTCTTATTACTCAAAAGTGCTTTGAAGTTTTTGCAAGCCAAACATAGGATCTTCGGCTTATTTTCTACAGAATTAGTCTTCAATTAACTCATCTATTTATTTTCGCAATAATGTCACTTTTCTCATGATTTTTTTACACAAATTAGACTAATATAATATAATTTAATTTGGTAATTTCAGATTATTGATATTTGATTAATATAAACATGATTTTAATTGAAATTAGTTGGAAAAATTGATAAAATTAAGCTTAATATTCACTAGTTGTAACTTCCAAAATCCTTGATTGATGGTTTCTAGCTAGTTTTGACACTATTCTTCTTTATTGTGGTGAGCTCATGAATATTGGATATTTCAGTCTCATCATAATGATTGAAGTTACCAATGCCCTTAGGAGACATTCCTTGATATCTCGAACTTTACTAGTCTTTTGGAATAATCAAAACAGCTTATAAGTCTTGGAGTTTACGTTTTATTTTCTGCATGTCCCTTATAGTAATGACTTCTGATTCTAAATCAGTAAAGTCCTTGATGAAATTTATCTCGAAGTTTTCTTAGGAGTAGGCGCTTTGAAGTATTATTCCTCTTTATTAATTAACTGCTTCAACTAAAGATAGGGGGGGGGTTCTCATTAAAGCAAAAATATTTCCTTAAATGCTTTGATTTATTAAAAAGTTAAAATTAATGATTGGAATATTTTTATGAAGTTTAAATATTTTTTCATTTAATTATAACTTAAGTTAATTAAAAAAAATTAACTTAAAATTAATTTTTTATAATAAATGTTTATCCTTTTTTAATTTATAAAGTTAAATTTCCTTTACTATTTAAGATTTTAATATTTCAAATATTTCTGATGCTTCTCTTTTTAGCTATTTATGAGTTTTATCATTTAAAATTAAGTTCTTCAATGTCTTTATCTTATGTAAAAATATACTTTAATATTTATATGTTGTAACTTGGAATTCTCTTAAGTCAATTTTATATCATTAGGCAAAAAGTCATTTATATCGTCAAGTAAGAATTAATCCTCAGCTGATTGTTTTTTATTAAGCTTTTTGGGGTTATTTTTTATTACTTTCATAGTTTGTGATCTTTGAGTGGTCTGATTGATGGGAGTAAGCAATGCTTAAGTCAATTATTCTTACTTTAAGCTCATTTCACTGATTAAAAGTGGGGATCTTTCTCCTTGCATCTAAACTTAAAATAACATTAAAGTATTTTTTTAGCAATACACTAAAAAATAGTTAATTTAGCTAAGTTATCTGATGATTTATTTGTACTCAATCTGCTAGCTCAGAGCATCATCCAGTTAACTTTACATCTCCATCATTTATTTCTTAAGCCCATCCCTTTCTTTTCGTATTTCTAAAATTTCCCTTTCCCACTCCAACCTCATGCGGTTCATACGCTCACACTCTTTCTCCATATTATCATTATGCAGCTGATACTTTCTAAGTCGATCATTCAGCATATCTAAATCTTTCTGTTTTTAGTGGATCATAGATTGAATCTTATCTTCTAATTAGGATGTGTCTAAATCTAAACGCTGAGAGAGCTGGTCTACTACTCTGTCTTTATGATTGAGCTTTTTTGTCAGGGTTTAAACTGTTTCTTGCAAAGTATTCACTTCGTACTTTTTCTCCTCTATTTCTTTCTAAAAATTAGGTATTAACCGGCAAAATACTTACAATAAGATAACCCAAAATAATTAATAAACATATATGGAATCATAGTAAGTTATAAATATATAAATTCAAAATGAAAAGAGGTCTAACAAATGGATAGGGAGAATAAAATTGTTTCATAAATGTTTGCATATAAGCTCTGATAAATTTGAAATTTACTCACAGATAATTAGGCTTTTTATAAGTGCATCATGAAAATACCATTAAAAATCCAGTAGCAAAGTCATTTTTGGTAAGTGCTTTTCTTCCCTTATAAATCTTTATGCAGACACTCTTTAAGAATTATAAAAATGAAAAAGTTGATATGAAAGAACCTTATTCTCCTAGATAACTTAGAAAAGAACTATTCAAGTCAAATTACTAAACACAAAAATTTCAGGTACAAATTTCTTTAATAGTATATAAATGTTATTAGATTAATGAAACGGATGACGCTTGTGAGGCCATAGAGTACATTTTAAACTGCTTTCATGAAGATTATATTAATAATCTTAGTGATCACTTGAAAATATCTAATTTTGAAAATTCATTGAAAACATCAACATTTAATTCTACTAAAACTTAAATATAGACACATTGCGATTAGTATTGCTTAGCTCATGGTACTTTTTTCATTGATTATGAAATATTGAGACTTTGCAAATGTGGCTTGAAGGAAACTATTATGAAAAGTGATAAGGATGCTTATATTATGACTATTTATGCTTAAGAAATTCTTGATTAACTGGATAGTGAGAGATAGATTACATCAACTGTTATAGAGAAAAATAGTTAAGAAAATTAGACTATAAGATCGAAAGATAAAAATTAAGATGATAGTGTCTCAACACTTAAGACAGCTTAAAACATAAGTCATAGTAAAAGCATGGCTATGTCTGATCTTGAACGAAGTGACCTCAAAGATGAAGATAATTTGCCATTATAATAATAAAATGAAATCTAAATTGAGAGAGAGTCAGACCATTCCCTATATACAAGATTTATGGATTAACTATTTTAAACGATTAAGAAAAAGCTTGATGAATATAAAGAGGGATGCATCGATTATCTATGCGGAATAAGAGACTAAAAAACTTATCATGTTTTGAAAAATACTCCAAAAGTGTTTACTTTCAATATGGCTTGGCAGGGAAGTCAAGAAGATCAAAATCTAGGATAGTCTTGTGAAACTCTACTGAATATGTAAACCTAAAAGAAATTATATATTCGTCTATTTTACTATAACAGTATTTTTCAATTAAAATTTACATGCTTTTGCCAAACACATTCGATCCATTTGTAATATTTAAAAAGCATCTGTCTCAAAGAACACTTTAATACTTCTTTAAGGGGTTTGTGGTGTTTTATGGGTAACATTACTATGCTTATTTCAGAAACTTGGATGATGAAAATTGGTACGTTTTCGATGACCACAGAGTTATGAAAATAGGATCTTGGTATTAAGTGGTGCATACTTGCATAAAGGGGAGGGCATAACCAACTATCCTGTTTTATGAGAGACTTGATCTAAAAATTTTTATTTTTATTCATAAATAATAGTGAAATTTTTTCAAATTTTATAAGTATATATTTACCGACTTGAAAATGATGAAGAGAAGCATCTTGCGGAAACTCTTCATTTTATGAATTCACTGATATCAGATGATAAATTTAAAGAACTTAGAGAATATGCATAGTCTATAGATCATGACATTAAAATAATCAACCAGGCCCAGGAATTAGATCCAGAAATATTTGTTATATATTTTGGATAATGTCATATAGTATAGACAAAATTTGATATAATTATAAATAAAACCCCAAGAGTATTTTTTTGAATTAAGTTGAATTTGAATTATAAATAAATACTATATTTTAATTATTATAAGAACTTTGGTAGCTTTATGTAAAATGATTAAAGTACTAATATATATATATATAGAGGGGTCTTCACAAATCAAAAAGCTACCAACTTTTGAGGCCTGATCTGATTAAAATTTATTCTAGTATATTAACCCTTAATAATTATAATAAAAACACCCCAGTCCAAACAAAGATGCTCAGCCCTGATAATCAAGTATCGCACAAGATCATACCTTTCCTGTCCTCCCCATCGGTGGAGCTCCATCGCCACCTGCTGCCGCCAACCCTCCGGGCCCAAATAGAGCCCTCCCACATCCCAGACGCCGCCATCTTTGGGACGAGACTCAGATGCTTAATGGACAACCTGTCTGTTGGTCGGAGATCCCACAAGGAGATGCAAGACATGGTAGATGCCATCTTTGGCAGGAACGTGACCAGCCACTACCAAGAGATGGTCAACAGCAGCATCGAGCTACGACTATCCGTGCGCAAGCTCACCTTCCCCAGAGAAGCGACTTATCGATCAGAGAGACTACATGACGATACGAGAGAGGAGACCTAGAGAATAAGGGGAGCAGTACCTAATAGTGAAGATGCGACCGAGGTCGGAGGTGGGGGCCTCCCAGACGACTTATTGGATAGAACCCCAACGGCTCTGCTGCGAAAACCCAAAGATGAGACATTGCGACTCTAAACAGACTAAATGGAGCGGACGCCCTCAGAGGGAAAAGGCCAAGAATGTGCAGATTCTTAGTCTTATACTTCATCAGTGTGCTGCCTGTCTCCAGACTTGCATCGATAACTGAACGAATTACTAGAGAAAATAAAACAACCTAAGAATTAACGGACAGATCCCTAACGGGCACTCAACTAATAACCTAGGGACCAACAGATCTTTAAAAGCCCAGCAAAAGGCCAGCTAATAAAGACCTCCAGGAGATGTTCATTAGAGCCCCCCTCGGCCAGCGACGCCTACAACCTCACGGATTTCCCCTGGTGCTATTACGATTTCATTTAGAGATTTCCTCTAATCTAGAGAAGTTTAGCTTAGTAGCCTTAGGAAGCAATCTTATACAGATCAAGCAGATCTTCCTGAGCCACTCCCCTAGAAAGACCTTCCAGGCACCCCGGGTTGGCTGACTATTATTTCTTACCCCTAATTGTGACATGGGGTCGATCACCTGGGCATTTACTCCTTCCTTGGTCGATGCTCTGAAGCACCTCAGCCTCAAGGAGGTCTGATTGGGGTTAGTATTTTTACCAATTACTTATGGGGATCATCAATTAATTAATTAGATATATTTATATATTTTTTAATTTTAGGGAAAATGAAAATTGAGCGCAACTCCGC